>BLSH010510647.1:77150-93893 GCA_018402905.1 Glandirana rugosa
ATTGGGGAGGTCTAGGCGCGATAACGGCTTTATGCCGAGGTCGCGCCTAGACTTAACGGCCCTGTTGCAGGTACCTGCAGCAGGGGAAATGGGCGGGGGGCGGGCGCTAGCGCCCGCGCGACGGGCCTAAAAGACACTAGCGACACAGGGAACCTGTGTCGGTTAGTGTCTAGCACCATTTACCGGTTAGTGGCGCCGGTAAATGGTGTAGTTGTCGCCCAGGTTACTCTCTACTAGAGTTTACATTTGTATACTCTAGTAGAGAGCAACGGACGGAAGAGAGGAGTGTGTCTGTGGCGACACACTCCTCTCTCTCTAGCGAAACACACAGCGGTGTCTGTGTGAGGAGAGAAGGCAGGCAACGAGAGATGATCTCATATGTTTACATTTGAGATCATCTCTCATTGGACCCGCTGTTGATGTGGTAAATGGCCGCGGTGATTGGCCATTTACCACGATCTGTGATTGGCTGTGTCCAAGGGACACAGCGATCACAGAAAATCCGGGCAGCGCGCCCGCGATCGCGGGCGGGGGGCGGGTAAAGGGGACGACGTCCATGGACGTTGTCCCGGCAATTCAGATCCGCGCTGGAGCCGTATTTCGGCAATAGCGCGGATCTGGAGGGGTTAAAGATGCACATTAGTGTTGCATGGTGAGGAGTGAAAAATGTGGGTGGAACTCTACTTTAATGTTCCATAGCCAGAACAGCACAGGAAGTGAAATGAAAATCTCTAGTAAGGGAACCAAAACTACTTTCCCTATTAAATGATTTATCTTCTATTTCAGTTCTGGTGACCACTCAAAATTTGGAATTTTCCTTCACTTTCGGGATAACAGTCACTAGGACAAAGGTTTGTGATAGTTATGTTTTAACTTTCCGAAAGTGGAATATCTATCCATACACCTTGCTAAAGATAATTGGACAGGCTTCTCCACCTGGAACCACTAGGGATCAATTGTGGAGATCAGGCTGTTATGAGTTAGAATCTTTGAATCTCCTCACAATGTTCCACTGGGTTTACAAGGCTTTGCTGCAAAGTGGCTTTAGCTTGGAAGCTGCATGGCATCATTGACACAGCAGCATGGGGTTATGTGGAGAGGGGTTTCACTTCCTTGTTTTTAGAGCTCCAGTGAACATGAATGCACACATGTAGATACAATATTGATTGACCCAATCACGGTTTTGCTGATGTCTGGTATATTGAACCATCTTCACAGTAGACTTGCCTGGCCCAGTTTGCTCTTTTCTACATGGTGTTTGCTTTCTGCAAGGTAGGTGAGGCTAAGGGTAGGTGAGCTGCCCACAACTTGGCTTGTGAACTGATAAAGTCTATTGGTCACCTAATGTAACACATTACTTGCCTTGCCCAAAATCTGGGTGCAATTCATGCCACCTAGGACACTTATAACAGAATGGTCTTGTAGCCAAGCACATTGAGTATGGGATACCAGCAGTTTGCAACAAATAATTTTGCCCTCAGCACACTTTTCTTCCCTAAGTCCATATCATTTTTGTGAAAGAACAAAGTGCAGTTTAACTTTAAGTCAATGTACTGATGTAAAAGAAGGAACTCTAAGGTACCTGAAGTGCCCCTGATTTAATATTAGGTACATTACAACTGTCCGCTCTCCTTATATGCTTAAACCCACATTTACTAATCAATTGTACATCACAGATTTCATCTATATGTGTAACATAGTGGAAAGTTTGTATTACAGGGAAGTCAACTTAGTGAATGAAGCCCTTGTAGATATGTATATACATTTGCAGTGAACAGTGTTTCGTCTTTTCTGCCACACAGACCTCATAATGCTTGAATTCAATCTCCAGCAAGTTCATTAAATGTAAATGTGGTATAGGGATACTTGTTGAATCAGCAATGGCCAAAAACATCAAGTCCTGTAACACCCTATCCTCCATCTTGAAAAATTTAAGATGTGTTAGATGACTGGAAAGCTGGACCCAAAGTTTGACTGGAGAAACCACAAAAGCAAAGATCCAAGATTATATATTACCCGCTTATAGACTTCTTACAAGAGACGGGAAAATCATTCACAAGCAAGTTTAACACTAAACTGGTCAGCGGGAACTTACTGTACATATCAAACAGAAATAACTTTCTATGTTTGCACAACTCTGCATTTAACTTAAGAACCTGTAGATGTGATACATTGACTTAAAAGTATTTAAAAAAGATGTGTCCTTTGTCAGAATACTGAACAAGGTATATAAGAATATATATGAATCTCACTGCACAGCCGGCGTGTAATACATACAGTAATATTGCATCCAGTTGTAATGTAAATATCTTGCATATTGTAACATGTAATAAAAAATATTACTTATTTAATTGAACTGTTTTTTGATAATTTCATCCTTAAAGAGAGACTATCACTTGACTTTGCAAAGAGTTACCCTTCTTCCTGATATCACCTTGTCAGTGCTCCCTCCCTGCTCCTACCTTCATTGTAGCTGATGACAATACATGGAACATGTAACAGTGCTTGGGTCTAGCAGTCAATTACTAGCCCAAACACGTATGGTCCGTACACACAATACGAAAACTGGACGACAGATCGTCTGGGTTTTTTTTGCATGCTAGTCACATATCGGAAATGGAGAGGTTACTAAAGTTACGAAAATTCTTGCATGACAGAATAAAAAAATGGGAAATTATGTAATATTGGCGGCACAGTGGTGTAGTGGGTAGCACTTTCGCCTAGTAGTAAAAGGGTCGCTGGTTCGCATCCCAACCATGACACTACCTGCCTGGAGTTTGCATGTTCTCCCTGTGCCTGCGTGGGTTATCTCCGGGTACTCCGGTTTCCTCCCACAACCCAAAGACATGCTGGTAGGTTAATTGGCTCCTGTCTAAATTGGCCCTAGTATGTGTATGAATGTGAGCTAGGGACCTTATATTGTAAGCTCCTTGAGGGTAGGGATTTATCTGAATGCACAATGTATATGTAAAGCGCTGCGTAAATTGACGGCGCTATATAAGTACCTGAAATAATAATAACGTGTTGCAGTGTATTTGTATGGAATTTTTGTATAACAACTGTACTGATTAAACCAAAATCATACGAGAAAAACTTTCGTGCTTGTCAGATTGGATAATATTGGATGAACCGTCGTGATCGGCTATTGAAAGCTCTGTACTAAAGATCCGATTATCATGTGATCGATTAGAATGCGGTATTTTCTTTCGATTTTTGAATTGTGCATACGGGCCATTACACATGACTATGGAGGTGACGTCACCACTCCCTTTGTCTAACACCAGTTTACACTGGGAAAATTAGTGCTGGTTGCAACAATGGCAGGAGAGGCAAGTGAGTGCTGGCAAGAAAAGTATCAAAAGCTTGGGGGGCTTGCACTTCACCAGGATAGTGTCCTTTTCAGCCCCCAATTACATCTAAGCATTTTGTTGCGTGCTTTCCTACACATGACAACACTTAACATCAAGAATCGCATTGTAGAATACCGCTGCAAATAGCAGGTAAGTATAAACCTGGTTATTATTTTAATTAAAAAAGAAGGTTTACAACCCTTTTAAGGCCAGTTAAAGACCAGAACTCACTATAAACACTGTACAGTATATAATATAGTATGCTGAAATCTTAAAGTGATACTAACACACACTTTTTAATTTCCATTGTCCCTTCTATTTCTGGATATGGATGATGGCACTATAATTATTTTAATTAAAAAGAAATTGAAGTACCTTTTTTCTAATTGATATACAGCTGTCACATGACCCAGCTTATTCCCAGTCTGTCTGCAGGGAAACATAAGCAGGAGGAGCTTCTAGTACTCTGCTGCTGGTCACATGTTCAAAATAAAATAAAAAAAACAGCCTTTGGAATACAGAGTCAAAATAAATAACTAATATCAATAATCTGTTTTAAATTGGCATACAAATATATATTTGAAATAAAATCTTTATTATTTTGTGGGAATAACATGGTGTGGGCAGATTTCTGCCAGTCACAGGCTGTGTCATATCCCTCCAGCCTGTGTCTTAGAATAAGAGGGAGATGAAGCCACCATCAATCACAATGTAATATCCTACCCCTATTGTGTTTAGCTGGTTAGTGGGTATGGAGAAGGAATGAGGGAGTGGGCTGTCATTTACCACGGTGTATACACCCACATGTGTGATTCTATAGTCACATGGGCTGCTCAGATGTGATAGGGAGGAAATGCTCATCTTATAAGCTCACTGAAAACTGAGCACGTGCAGAGTTGCCACCACAGCTGCAAAATCCCTAGCTGAATTGGGGACATGAACAGAAGGTGGAGTTAGAGAGCAGCAGGATCAAGCAGGTTTTTAGCAGAATACAGAAAATTAAACCCATAGTGACTGAGTATGAACAGCATTTAATACAGCATTTATTGATAGTTTTTATGATATGGGTTTAGTGACATGTTAAGCCATTAAAAGCAGGTGTTTGAAGGGCGTTAAAAACGCCCCTCAAACGCTTATGCAAATGATACAATGAACAGCACACAGTGCTGTTCACATTATCAACACATGAAGCGTTGGCTTCAAAAGTGAAGCCTCATGTCTAGTCAGGAGGCCTTTGAAGCTTTTCAATGCCTGCCATATCAAGTCTATTCGCAAATGCTCTGGCAGGCATTTGTGGCGTAGTTGCGGGACGTTAAAATTAGTTTATTTCCTGTAATGCCACTTTACATTACAACACCTTAACGCCCATCAAATATTTTAAAACTGTGCATAGGGCATTTGGGGTGTGTTTTTAACTCGTCATTAACGCTTGTAAAACGCCAGTCTAACGCCCATACTAAAGTTATAAGAGCATTTGTTAAGCGTTAGGCCCCTTTCACACATACGGACCGTTGACGGATGAAAAACGGACGTCAATGCAACTCTATGGAAAAACGGATGACAACTGATGATCATTCATTTGCATCCATTTTCATCCGCTTCTGTCAGCATCCATTTTTTTGAACGGATGAAAGTCCTATTTTTCATCCATCAACAAAAAGGATCAGACGAAAAACGGATGGAAACGGACAAACGGTCAGTTTTTCATCCGTTTTTGCATTGGTAGTGGATGTAAAAAAACTGATGAAAAACTGATGAAAAAATGGGCGAAAAAACGGATAAAAAACGGATGAATACTTCATCCGTTTTGATGTGACGGAACTGATGAACTGATGAATGGTCCGTATGTGTGAAAGGACTTTTAGAAATTTAGTCAAGTGTGAACCCTAAGCTTCCTTAAAATTTTCTTTGCAATATATGCGTTTAAAAATGCTGTTGCTATTTAAAAATGGATACATATATACTGTGCTTAAAAAGAAAGAACACATATTAAACATTAATTTTCTTCTCTTTTTCGAGGATAATTATTTATATTATAGTGTAGTAACAAAGTGTTCTGGAGCACAGACTTTGCATTATGCTGGAATGTCGAACTCTTTCTGCAGGACTCTTCACAGCAGTACATGTGCAATTACTGATTAATTCTTTATAAGTACGTGATCTTTAAAGAATCACTTGTAGTAAAAATAAAATAAAGTTCAAGCAGAAAACTAAGGTTAATTCAGTCTTCTTGGCAAAATACTACATACAATGCACACATATAATTAATACTTAAACGCTTGTTAGGCAGGTGGAATGCATCAAACAACTTTGGGATTTTGAAAATGTAATCCAATGTAATTGAGGACTGTAAATTATTTTATTGCTAATAAAATGGTCAGAGAATTACATAAAAGATATGAACTTTTTTTAGAAGAATATGAAGGTTAATGTTGTAAATAATTATAAAAAGATTATAAAAGTAGCTAATGCTTTCAGTGTCCCCACTAAGGAGATTCATCCCCTCAATGGGGTTGCTTTACTAAATGCAAATAGACTGTACACTTTGCAAAGTGTAGTTGCACTCTGAAAGTGCAACTGCTCCAGAGCTTAGTAAATGAGAAGAAGCTCTACTGAATTCTATCATCCAATC
Source organism: Glandirana rugosa (assembly GCA_018402905.1). Taxonomy (NCBI): domain Eukaryota; kingdom Metazoa; phylum Chordata; class Amphibia; order Anura; family Ranidae; genus Glandirana; species Glandirana rugosa. The sequence continues at coordinate 83,133 of BLSH010510647.1, forward strand.
ATGTGCAAGCAAAAATGTTGTTATTTTTAAAATTTTCCTTGCACATGATTGGGTATTCTTTACAAAGTGAAGCTTTAACTCGTTTACTAAGCTCTAGAGCAAATGCCCTTTGCAAAGTGCACAGTCTATTTGCCTTTAGTAAATCATCCCCATGTTTCACCGCCACTATCATTGTGACTAAAATAGAAGGAATATTCAAAATTTTAAATTGTCCCAAAACAGGAATCGAGAAAACAAATTTCCAAGGGGACAGTTGTTCCAGTGACAACCGTCACTGGTGTGCAAGGGCACCTAGGCACTCCTGTGCCTGCAGTCTCATATCTGTACATCTGCAAGGTGAGAACATCTGAGGTAGGGGTCGCTAAACTGTGACCCAAGGGCCACATCTGGCCCGCTTCAAGATTTTATGCACCCCGCAGCAACTATCCATGAAAATACACTGACTGGCAGTGGATGCACCATTCTGTGTATTGTAATACAGAAACCAATGTGTTAATTGCCAGCCAGCCTGCCGTGGCCTTTCCCCCAAGTCCCCAGCATAGATTCCCCACTCCTCCTCTGTGGTTCTTTGGTAGAAACGGCATCCTAGCAAGAAATCACGTGTTTGAAGAATTGCCCCCAGCATTTACAGGAGAACTAGACTTGCTCTGCCATCTGGCTTTCGCCCTGCTGCTCTGCAGGTAAGGGGGGACTCTGCTGGGCAGACATGGATGCAAGGGGGACTTGACTTTTCTGGGTACACATGGATGCAAGGGGGAACTCTGCCTGGCACACACAGATGCAAGGGGGAACTCTGCTGGGCACACACAGATGCAAGGGGGCGCTCTGTTGAACACATACACATGTAAGGAGGGACTCTGTTGGGCACACACACGCAAGGGGGGCCTCTGCTGGGCACACATAAATGTAAGGGGGACTCTGCTGGGCACACATAAATGTAAGGGGGGACTCTGCTGGGCACACGTGGATGTAAGGGGGGACTCTGCTGGGCACACATGGATGTAAGGGGGGACTCTGCTGGGCACACATGGATGTAAGGGGGGGACTGTTTATAAAACTGATTTTGTTGTGGCCTGCAAATATTTGTAAAATATATGATGTGGCCCTCATGCTGAAAAGTTTAAAGCCCCCTAAACTAAGGCACTGCTGCCTGTGATTCTATGGTTCAGTGCTTTGTGAACCTTTCCTGCTGCTTCTTCAAAATGTCCCCACCGCTTATCAGATCACCAGTCATCAACAGGGCAGATATGGTATAAGAAGCAGTGGTGTAGTGGATAGCACTTTCGCCTTGCAGCAAAAGGGTCACTGGTTCGAATCCCAACCACAACACTACCTGCCTGGAGTTTGCATGTACTCCCTGTGCCTGCGTGGGATTCCTCCGGTTTCCTCCCACATTCCAAAGAAATGCTGGTAGGTAAATTAGATCCTTTCTAAATTGGTGCTAGTGTATGTACGAATGTAAGTTAAGGACCCTTAGATTGTAAGCTCCTTGAGGGTAGGAACTGATGTGAATGTACAATATATATGTAAAGCGCTGCCTAAATTGACAGCGCTATATAAGTACCTGAAATAAAATAAGAAGCAACGACCTGCCTCTATGAACATAGTCACTCCCACACAGAAACAAAGTGCATAACTTGGCATGGTAAGTCAGTAATGATAAAAAGATCAGCTACAGGGAGCTTACGGGCAATATCAATTACTAGTCCTTTGTGTTCTGCTTGCCTTTTTTGGGAACAGCTCCCAAAGTTCAGGTTCTCTTTAATAAAATAACGTGTAGAAACACTAGAGAAACTCCCTCTGGGATTTTGACAGGGAAACCAACTCACTGAGAACAAAATATAGATTCAACCATTTATTGATTCATTTAAAAAAGGGGGAGAAAAGCCCAAAAAGTACAAGGGTTCACAAACAGGACATGCACAAGGGTGTTGTGAACTGGACAATTACAATGAATTACATACATTACATTCATATACGTGTGGGTGGGGTGATGGGTATACAGGAGAACAATAAAAATGACCACTGTATTCTCCTACAAAAAGGCAGGAGACAACCCAAAATAATAAAAATCACACAATCAATTTCAATATGTGAAAGTCATATAAAGGTTTACTTTAAAGTGGTTGTAAATCCTTACATATACCCAGTAAAGTGACTGGCCTCAGGTGATACACAGAGATGAAACAAATCCTCCCACATAAGTTGTACCTGTTTATTTACAGTCTTCTCTTCTCTACATCTGTTTAAAGTGCTGAATTTTAAAGCTTGTCTAACAGTTCAGAAAAAAAGCTAACAGAGAGCTAAAGTTAAACTCTACAGAGCCCAGTGAGGAGAGCTCTGAAAGTTGATTGGAGGGAAGGGACATACCCATGGGCGTCCGCAGGCAGGGGCAAAGGGGGGGCAAGCGCCCCCCCCCTGGAATTAGGGATCATATCGGGGGTTCCCCACTTTGTCCTTATCCTAGCACTGATGGCGGGCCCTGCTCGCACCTGTACACAGTTTAGCAGGGCCGGTGACAGCTGGTGCGAGGAGCGGGACAGTGAAGGCCTCAAGGGGTGGTCAGGATGACATCACCTGGTCTACATAGTATGAGCGAGCAGCCCAGGAGATGGAAAGGAAAGCAGCAGATGCCAGGAGCAGCGGGTACAGTGTCCCCAGCACCTCCCAGAGCCTGAACCTTGGACTCCTTAAACCTCCTCACCGCTCCCAGGCCCGGAAGACAGACTAACCGGGGGCTTAGAGAACAAGGACAGGCAGGAAATGCAAGCAGCCAGGGACCACTCCATGTCACATCATAGATCCGATGGAAGGAACAGAGCATCTCCTGTCCTCACCCAGAATGAAAACAGGGCTTGCCAGCTGCTTGCCATCATGAACATTCTACTGGCATGCAGGGTACTGTACTGAGCATTACACACACCATTAGACATAGGGGCACTAGAGGGACTGCAGACATGGCTAGGGGTCTCTCTCTCTCACCCCTCTGTCTCTCTGTCACCCCACCCCCCCCCCACATTTATGCAGTCTCTTACAGTCTCTTGTGCCATGTCCACAGTCTCTGACCGTCTCTGTACCATGTCCACAGTCTCTGACCGTCTCCTGTACCATGTCCACAGTCTCTGACCATCTCCTGTACCATGTCTGCAGTCTCTCAGCATCTCTATTACTACGTCTGCAGTCTCCGACCCTCTCCTGTACTACATCTGCAGTCTCTGACTGTGATAATGGCATTGTTGAAAAGGGGCAGAGCATGGATGACCTTAAAATGATGCCCCCCCCCGAAAAAAGTTCTGCGGGTGCCCATGGACATACCCCCCTCCACACAGCACACAGAAGCAGAGCTGAGGTTGTCAATCTGATGGAGATCCCTCCCCTGTCACCATTTTTCTTGTGGTATCAGGAAAACTTGTCAGAAGTGACTTATGGTGATAGCAGAAGAATGAAGCAGTAGACAGAAATTACACTCAGTGCTTCTAATTGAAGTACACATTATAGAGGGATATGCTTTGTTCATATTTCACGTCTGAGATTTACAAACACTTTAAAAGCCAATGGAGTGATATTTGGTGATTTCACTTCAGTGCTGCTTGCTAGAAAGGAATCTAGTAAAAAAAATATATATATAAAGATGTATACTACACTATACTTTCCTTTTAAATAAATTTTGGGTTAGCTTGACAGCAGAGGACATCCCTTAACACATAGTTGATTTACTAAAGGCAAATGGTACCTTGCAAAGTACAGTTGCACTCTACAAGCTGCTGTTTTTTTTATTTTCCTTGCACGTGATTGGGTATTCTTTGCAAAGTCAACCTTCATCTTATTTACTAAGCTCTGGTGCAACTGCATTTTACAAGGTGCACAGTCTATTTGCCCATGATAAATCAACCCCATAGAAAAAGACATTTCTTTATACGTACCATTTTCTTTATGGCATCTCTTTGCATTGCCTGTTTTTGTGATTAAAGTCCTTTTACTTCTCACAGTTATAAATGTCTGCAATCTTCTTCAGTATGCATTCTGTCAAAGGCTGCACTGACCTCTTCTGAGCTAATCTACTACTGACCTAATGAAACTAGATATGGGATATTTCCAGCACTGGCTGCTGAACAATTCCTAATGCAAGCATGGATGCAGACTACTAGATCTTTTAACCTGAACAGCCTTGCCACAGCCGAGGAAAGTCAATGTCAGTGAATCGACAGCTGTCAGACACCATTCATTGATGTGGTCCTGTTCCTAGACACAGCCACAAGTCTGGAAACATGATTCACCACCAACGCAAGTACAAACCTCTTCCAACTATTCATATATTTTCTTAGAACCAACGTACATTTTTATTAACAACTTTATAAATGTATAGATATAGATATAGCAACTTTCAGAATCAAAGAGATCACACATTTTTAATATCATAAGCAATAAAAATGACACCATTTTTTGAACAATTATATGTATAAAAAGAGTTTGTGTTGAGTCTGTCAATATTCACACATTACACCAGGGCTTGACAAATTTGCTTTGAATTTAGGAGCCAGCTAAAAAAGTTAGGAGCCAGTTTTTTATAGCGTAGTGCTGGGTTGTCAGCGCCCCCCCCCCCCCCGGGTGAGACAAGTAATTTGCGCCCCTAACCCTAACTTACTCACAGCAGAGCAGCCAGTCAATAACTCCACCATTACATCAGGGTTACAGGGTGGCCAGAAAGAGTGACACTATAAAATCTGTTATGGGGGAAACTCCTTATTCTGCCGAATGCATCGTGACTGCGGCATGTAAAACACCCTCTCATCTGCTGCCTAATGGAGCTTAAGGGAGGCCAATGGTGGGTGGCAAAAACATGTCTCTACTGCACATTTTTACCACCCAACTTGCACATCTACACAAAGCCTTAGTGACATTGTAAATAAAATACCAAAAAAAGGTGAAAAGTATTCCAGCGCTGCTGATCTTCTGCTGCCTCTTTGCAGCCACTTCCTGCCTACATGTGTGTCCCCCACGGTGACTTTTCATTGCTCTGGTGGGTTTCCGGTCACCATGAAATAATGGAGCCCAGCTGCACATAGAGTGGTAATTGTTGATGGTACACAGGGCTTTATCACAATTTTGTTGCTTAGAGTAAAGGTCACGTTTCTCGCGGTGTGACATCGTCTTTCATATTATACAAAAAAATAATGGGCTAACTTTACTGTTTAGTTTTTTTTTTAATTCATTAAAGTGTATTTTTTCCAAAAAAATGCGCTTGAAAGACCGCTGCGCAAATACCATGTGACATAAAATATTGCAGCAACCACCATTTTATTCTCTAGGGTCTCTGCTAAAAAAGAATATATAATGTTTGGGGGTTCCAAGTCGTTTTCTAGCAGAAAACACTGGATATTTAATTGTAAGCCACTAATGTGAGAGAGGGTTTAGTCTTTAAATGGTTAAACTTTCCTGATAACAGCCCGGGAGATAATTGCTTTGAAAGAAGAATATACATTGTTGCTTGTTTATACTTCTAACTCTCAACAAATATCCAGGCAGCCGGCCAAGTTAAACAGCTGTTTAAACAGAGAACGGCTCTCGGCTCTCGCTGAATCCGACACTGAATCTGACAGCTGTTTTAACACGGGGAGAGAAGGAACGGCAGTCACTCGCCAGGACGCGATTTCTGGTCGCCATGGCGACCTGGCGCCTGGGGTTTGTCGAGGCCTGCATTACACTATATTAAATGTTCATTTATAATATCTCAAGCAATTTTTTAACCACTTCTTTAAAAAATAAAGTATTTGGGTTGAGTCTGTAAATGTTTACATTAAAGTGGTTGTATGAAAAAAAAAAAGAAAAAAAAAACTGTAAGGCAAAGGCATAATGAGCAAGTATGTACAGCATACTAGCTCATTATGAGATACTTACCTTAGAACGAAGCCCCCCACTGCCTCCTGCACAAAGCCGAGAAGGCTGACATGTTGCCCCGGCGTTACTTCCCGGTTCGCAGGCTCCAGCACTGTGAGTGGCCGGAGCTGCGATGACATCACATGTGCGCGGGAGTCCTCCATTCCGGGAAATTCCGGCACGATCCGCTGGTCCTTCATTGTGCATGTGCCGCTGGCGTCAGCGACTGCGTGCAGGGTGAATATCTCCTAAACTGTACAGGTTTAGGAGGTATTAATTTTACCTACATGTAAGCCTTATTATAGGCTTACCTGTAGGTAAAAAAAAAATCACAAAGCGGGGTATACAGCAGCTTTAATGTAATATTGTAATAAATATTCATTCTGGGTTCTGCTATGTTGAACAGTTCTCTGCAATCATTCAAGCTGAGAGAATCCCAACTCAGTATAGCTCCAAAACAGCTGGAAATCTACTCCATAAAGTCTCAACATTAAAAATAAAAAATTGGTGCCAAAACGGATTTGTCTCAGTTGAATCATACACAATGATTGCATGGATTGAAAAAAATGAAGGTATTTTCTGCACTCAACGTATGTATAACGGATATGCTTTATGTAATTGAAACGAAATTGTCTGCAATCCACTTCAGCAAAAATACAGGGAACACCTCACAGTCTTCTGAGGGGTACTGGAAACCCTATAGAAGACATTTTGTAGGACCAATCGTGTACCAACATGCCAGCTCAGGTGGGTGGCATCTGTCAGTGTTCTGATTGTTTGCTTTCCTTTTTTGTGAGTACATGCCTTTATTTTCTTTAATAAATTGTCAGGATTTTCCTACTCTATGTAGTCTCTTCTGTTTCTTTCTCTGCACATGCCAGTTACATTACATGTGGTTACCATCATTCTCCCTTGTCACCTCATCCCACGCTCGCCTCCAGGACTTCTCCAGAGCCTCTCCCATCCTCTGGAATGCTCTACCCCAATCTGTCCGACTTTCTCCTAGTTTGTCCACCTTCAGACGATCCCTGAAAACTCATCTCTTCAGAGAAGCCTATTTGGCTCCCACCTAACAACTGTACATTTATCTTCTCTATTAGCACATCCCCCACAGTTATTACCTCTTGTATCTCTTGACCTTCCCTTTTAGATTGTAAGCTCTAACGAGCAGAGCCCTCTGATTCCTACTGTATTTAAGTGTATTGTATTGGTGCTGTCTACCCTCAAGTTGCAAAGCGTAAATTGTTGGCGCTATATAAATCCTGTATAATAATAATAATAATTCTACATTAAGGAGAGAGACAATCATCCTACTGGGATCAGTATAGAGTGCTGTGGGACCTCTTTTATTTGGAGGTTTGGTCCTCTAGTAAGCAGATTTGCTGGGTAGTGGTTCGAGCACTGGAGCTGGCAAAAGCATGATTTTCACTGTGTTTTTTTCACAAGCATGATTCATTTGGGATTTCTAAGGACAATTTATATATATGCTTGTTAGTCACTAAGATTTGAATACAGCATATCAATTTGTTTTTCTTTCACAAATAGTGCAACCCTATTTTTTTTATATATAAAACATATACGCACATCTGCAGTAGAAGTTAGGACCAAACTGAAGGAGCCAATCTGGCAGTATGGGATGACCCAAACTGGACATCAAACAGATATCAAATGTTACATTCAATTTAAAATATAGGTTGTTCTATTCATCTGCAAATTCTTTTGCATGCATTGGCCATGCAGTCAAAAGCTTTGTTGGGTCAACACCATGGGTAGGAAGTAGAGTGGACGGAGACATTTACATTATACTCAAAAGAAGCACTTTAGTGGGATCAAAAAGAAGAGGATTGATTGGTTCCGGATAAAAGTCATGAAGATTGATTTACTATAGGCAAATAGGAGGTTTACTTTCACTTTGAAAAGGAATTTTCCTTTGGCTTAGTGAATGTGGTAAAACGTTGCTTTGCAAACGATACCCAATCATGTGCAAGAAAGATAAGATAAGGAACAGCTTTAGTGAGAAAAGTAAAGCTGGCCATAGATGGATAGAATTTCAAACAAATTTCTTAGGAAAAGTCCTAGGAAAATTCATACACAAATGCTCAGAACATTCTCAGAACATTCAATTGTTGTTCAAAATATTGCATTTGCTTTTACCATTTGAATTTGGAGTGGACCTCACCAAATGAAAACCACATACACTGTTATAAATTAATTCATTCAAGAAAAATTTTCCATCCTGCTTCTTTGTATTTTCTCATTAGTGCAGGCTAAAATGAACAGTGATTGACTAGCGCCTCCAAAATGTGTGATAGTGGCACTGGAATGTGTTTCCCTACGTAAATTTTACAGTCTGGTTTCTTTATATCTATATTTAGCAAAAGTGCAGTGGGCCCGCAACGAGGCAGTGTGAAGCCACCCCAAAATTAGCCAAGTGCAAATACACAATGTAGGCATTACAGTCAGTATATAGAACTACCTTGGACTAGCCACAAGGCCTACCTAAAAGGCGTGTGCAAGAAAAGCAGTTAGCGACATGTCCTAGTGCCAGTGAAAACACAGTGGGGTCTCATACCCATAGTGATTTTCTGGCACCCCTGGGACACCACCCCCAGGAGGCACATTGCTCGGGGCTCATTATTCCCAATAGGATGAACAAAAAGGGACGATGGTCTACTTCAGGGAGACAATACTTTGAAAATGTTTTTGAATGTTGTTCAAGATAGCTGGCATATGACTGACTACCCAAACAATAACAGCATTGTGCTTGGAAGACTGTTGCCTGAAACAATGTAGCTTAATGAGCGAACTAACACTACAAGACATATATTTTTATCCCTCTGGATATAGAGGTTGAATAAGATGCTTAATTTTGTGTTACAAGCAGTGCCAGCACAGTTGCAGCAAGGCAAAGACTTCAAACTGTCCAGATTTACAGAAAACAAATGTGCATTTTAATGTATAACCGTTAAAAAAAGACAGCTTGGCTAAATATATTCCTTGATCACAACACTCCTACAATGCAAGACTTCTAAACCTACCCAGAATGTACTATTGTTGCTGCCATGTTCTAAGAACGACTGTTTACATATACAAATACTGTTGGACATAATGCAGAACTATAGGCAAAACGTTTTCCTGATGCCTCCATGGCAGCATACATGTGGTAGGGCTCAGTATGCTGCCATGCATAGGCTCCAGGAAAGGAAAATGATGTAAGCATGATAAAATGTTCTGTTTTTGTTTTTCATTTTGGATAGAGTAAGGGAGGGTTATAAACCCTGTCAGTTTTTCCATCTGTGTCCCATAGACAAAATAGAAAGTGAGAGGAAGTCTCTGAAAATAAAGGGAATACCTTGGGGCTCCACCAGAACTAGTGTCCCCATTGGAAGATTTCCCCTCTATTACTCTTCTGGAGACAACCCAAAATTTGGGATTTTCTTTTACTTTCACTTTCAGTGATAATGGAAAACAGGACAAATAGAGAGGACGAATCTTCCTAATGGGTGCACTGACAGCAATAAAAACGGGCAGGTGTTTTCTATCTCCACTCTATCCAGAACCAAGAAAAATTTTGCCTTTAGCTGTACTTTAACCAACATGTTAAGAGACTGTCTGGGACTGTCATCCTGTTACAAGGAACTGTTAGGCCTCATGCACACGGCATATTAATTTATGCTCCAAATATGCTACTTTTTTTCCAGAAAAAAATCCTCTGATATCACATATGTAGGCGAGTATTATTTAATATTAATTTATTCTGGCCATTGGAATAAATTTACATACTTGTGTAAATTATGCTGGTAAATTGCAATCCAAATGCAGCTTGCTGTCTTTAAACGTTGCTCTTAAAATTCTGATCTAAACGCCTGGTGTGCATGGATACATAGGCTAAGATGGAAACGTGTTAAGAGGCATAAAAAAAACTATGCCTGTAAAAGCAGTGTTTTTTTTATTATTATTTGAAATTGTTAAAAATAACACATAAAAACAATGGTTACACTGTAGGGTTGATTTACTAAAACTGGAAAGTGCAAAATCGGTTGCCACTCTGCATAGAAACCATTCAGCTTCCACTTTTTTTTAACTTTATTGAACAAGCTGAAGTTAGAGGCTGATTGGCTGCCATGCAGAGCTGCACCAGATTTTGCACTCTCCAGTCTTAGTAAATCAACCCCACTGTCTTCTAAAAATCCATACTGTATTAAATACTTCCCATTACAACAACTTCAAATCATTATTAACCAGTACAGATCCGCTCTATAGCCGAAAGACGGCTACAGCACGGATCTGAATTGCCCGGCGGACGTCCTTGGACGTCCGCCCCTTTGCCCCCTTTGTCCCCGCGTGCACTCACAGCTGGCAGCGCCGCTCGATGTCCACCAGAGACCCGCGATCCCGTTAGATTGGCAAAACGGGAAACCGCTGATGTATACAAATGACGGTTCTCCATTCTGTGAAGGGGAACATAACAGATCTACTGATCCCTGTGATCAGGATCAGTGAGATCTGTTATGTACCTGCCAGCCCAGCCCCCATACAGTTAGAACACATGCAGGGAACCGCAAAAAATAATAAAATAAAAAAATGATCATTACCGTCGTTAGACGCTAAAAATAGTCCTGACGCTATAACGTCGCCTGTACAGCCTGTAAAAAATGAGAAAAAACCTTGGTTACTGTAAATATGTCGCTAGTCTTTATCGGTGACTAATGACATATTTACAGTAACCGTCACTTCCCCGATTGTGATTCCCCCGTCACTTCACCAATTGACACAAGGGACGTACACAAGATTGACATACCCCCGACCCGACCGTCCATGTATTGTCTAGAGTGACTAGGACTAGTGTCCCTAGTCATCTAGACAATACAAGGGGAAGTGTCT
>BLSH010510647.1:93903-116344 GCA_018402905.1 Glandirana rugosa
ACAATGGTTACACTGTAGGGTTGATTTACTAAAACTGGAAAGTGCAAAATCGGTTGCCACTCTGCATAGAAACCATTCAGCTTCCACTTTTTTTTAACTTTATTGAACAAGCTGAAGTTAGAGGCTGATTGGCTGCCATGCAGAGCTGCACCAGATTTTGCACTCTCCAGTCTTAGTAAATCAACCCCACTGTCTTCTAAAAATCCATACTGTATTAAATACTTCCCATTACAACAACTTCAAATCATTATTAACCAGTACAGATCCGCTCTATAGCCGAAAGACGGCTACAGCACGGATCTGAATTGCCCGGCGGACGTCCTTGGACGTCCGCCCCTTTGCCCCCTTTGTCCCCGCGTGCACTCACAGCTGGCAGCGCCGCTCGATGTCCACCAGAGACCCGCGATCCCGTTAGATTGGCAAAACGGGAAACCGCTGATGGTTCTCCGTTCTGTGAAGGGGAACATAACAGATCTACTGATCCCTGTGATCAGGATCAGTGAGATCTGTTATGTACCTGCCAGCCCAGCCCCCATACAGTTAGAACACATGCAGGGAACACAGTTAACCACTTCACTGCCCCCTTAGTGTTAGCCCCTTCACTGCCAATGACATTTATACAGTAATCAGTGGCTATTTCTGATCGCTGTATAAATGTCATTGGTTCCAAAAAAGAGTAAAAAATGTCCGACATGTCCGCTGCAATATCGCAGTCCTGATAAAAATCGCAGATTGCTGCCATTACTAGTAAAAAAATAAAATAATAAAAAACGCCATAAATCTATTCCCATAGATTGTAGACGCGATAACGTTTGCGCAAACCAATTAATATACGCCGATTGCAATTTTTTTAACCAAAAATATGTAGAAGAATATATCAAAATCGTTGCTCTTTGTTTGTTTATAGCGCAAAAAATAAAAACCGCAGAGGTGATCAGATACCATCAAAAAAAAGCTCTATTTGTGGGAAAAAAATGATAAAAATTTTGTTTGGGTACAATGTTGCACGACCACGCAATTGCCATTCAAAATGCAACAGCGCCGAAAGACGAAAATTGGTCTGGGAAGGAGGGGGGTTTAAGTGTCCAGTAAGCAAGTGGTTAAAAAGCAATAAGCATTCCATAGCTCAACCAATATAACACCACGAAAAGACAAAACACCAGCAAACACTTCTCAATACATACAGATCTATCTAAATAACCAACGGAGAGTTATTTTTACATTAAAAAGTGAACAGAAGGTTGTAGTGTTGTTCAAATATATATCTTAAAGCTATAGTCTGTGCAAACAGCTAAATACACATATGAAATACACAATGGAGCTGTTAACTTCCCAAAGGATTTGTATTTCTGTTCATCCAGTTCTGAGGTTTTTACAGCCCTCTCACATAACACAGTCCTGTCTGGCAGGGCAGGAAGTCTGATTTCCCTGTGGCAGTTTAAGAGTACTTACAGGTCTTGTCCCACCCTACAGCACAGCTGATTGGCTTCTTCCAGGTAGTAAAGCGCTATTAAAATATATAAATCATTGCGGAGATTCCCCTTCACTTCCTGTCCCATAGTCAAACAGGAAGTGAGAGGAAATCCCTGCAAATTAGGGGAATTCCTTGGGGACCTCCAGATCACCAGAACTAGTGTCCCCATTGGAACATTTTCCCTATAGTGCTTTTGGGGCGCCAACCCAAAATTTGGGGATTTTCTTTTAGTTCACTTCTTTCAATGATAATGGTAAACAGCATAATTTAATCTCCTTAATTGGGGGGGGGGGGGGCACAGACAGAAATAAAAACTGACAGGTGTTCTAATCCCTCTCCACTCTATCCAAAACTGAAAAAAGTTCTGCCTTTAGTTATACTTTAAAACTGGCTGGCTTCATGATGATGGGGGACCCTTGCTACCTTTTTGTCCTCTTCCTTTAGGCACATAAATATAATGATGGGCATACAGGCAGGCCCTCTTGAAAGATGTGTATAGGCTCATGTACCTGGTATGCATGAATGCAATTTCTGGAAAAGCAAATTCAGTGCTTTCATTTATATTTTAAAAAACAGTTGAAAGTTGAAAAAAACATCAAATTATTGGCACTCAGTAAAGAGGATCAAAACTGCAGATGGAGGATTTTAAGACATTCAGTCATCTCTATTAAAATTAATGATTTAGAAAAAAATATAGATGGTGTTTGTCAATCAGTTGCATTTGCAAAAAAAAAACCCAAATCCTTTAACTTTATCCCTATAACTTTTAGTTATACACTCTTACTCTGACACTCAAAATGACCTTTGTCAGTAAGACAACAACCTTATATCTAATTTGAACAATTTACCACGCTTAAAGCATACTGTAGGAAAACCTTTTTCCTATTATTAGATAGAGTAGTGAAATGCTGTCTGCACTGCTAAAGGGGAGATCACCTTCTCAGTTTGTCTCGGTGACCGCTGTCCCTGGTCAGTAATGAGAAACACAAAATTTTACGGTGACAACTGTCTAAGAAGGTATTTCCCCAAACGTTGGAAGATTTCTACTTTCTTCCAGCTGTTTCACCCGACAGGGGTGCTAGTCATTCCCTATTCCAGCCTTTTTCAACCAGTTTGCTGTGGCACCCTGGGGTGCCCTCTGGGCTCTTTGGGGGTGCCTCAGCAAAATGCCTAAAATTTGTCTCAAATTGCTGTAAAAATTGTCAACAAGCCAGCAAGTGCATCAAGCCTGCCTTTTTGTTATAAAAGGCCACAGGTTTCTATTGTGCAGCAATACAAACTAGGGCACAGTGTGTGCAAGTTGCTGGCGTCCTAACAACAGATAATGTCATCAGTTGATATGGAGGACTTCTGGCACTTGCATAAGGTCTGTGTTTGCCTCTTCCTTGCCCCTCCATGTTAGCACTGAGATCACGTTAGTGGAAGGAGGAACAGAAAATAAGAGGGAAGAGAAACACTGGAATACTAGTCATTACCAGTGTGCATAGGTGTATTTACTTTGTAAGAATAAATCACCTCTAATGTTGGGTGTCCTACATGTGTGGATTGTGCTGCGATGTGTACAACTATTAGTTTAGTTTTCACATTATTGAATGGTGTTCCTCAAAATTGTGCAGAATTTTAAAGGGTACCTTGACTGAAAAAAGGTTGAGAAACCCTGCCCTATTCTCTCCAAAGCAGTGGCAAATGGACCTTTTGCAGCTTTGAAAAAAGGTTGAGAAACCCTGCCCTATTCTCTCCAAAGCAGTGGCAAATGGACCTTTTGCAGCTTTGATGAAAGCATTGCAGACCTGAGTAAGAACAGCTCCAGTGGATGTGACAACAAATATAGCGGACAATTGCACTGAGCTACACTAATGCATTTAGAAAAAGTGGTAATAAACGCAATACCAAAAATGTAATATAATGCAGCGTACCAACCCTTAGACGTGGTGGCTGCAATAGATTTCTTTTTTTTAGGCCTTTCCCCCTCTGTTTCCACCTGGTGATCTGGCCAGTAACACACCTCATGTATAAGGCTCCTTTGAGATGGGGAAGACTCTGTCAAGCGGATCCGCCTGCCCAGGAGGGGGTCTCTTCGCTGATCCCCACTGAGCAAGCGGATGATAGGTCAGTGTCACCTACGCAATACAGAGCGGACACAGCCTGCTGTTCTCTATTGAGTGGTTGGATGGTAATGGACCTCCTGTCTGTTTTCATCCGACTGTCATCCAATCCGCCAGATATATGGGGAACGGATCTGTCAGTTTTTAGTCAACAGTTTTGGATCAGATGCCGGCGCGTCTACTGACACCTGCTGCTCCATAAAGAGCTATAGATGGTCTGATCAGATCCGGCTGAAAAACTGACAGGATGGTCCAGATCGGTCCGTCAGTGTGAAAGGGGCCATAGAGTACCTCCACTCTGGATGAAGGAGCACAGGGGCACCTTTGGACCGCAGCATTGTCATTCTGTGGGGAGGGGAGTGTTAGATGTACTAGCAGATTTAGATAGAGTACACTAACAAATTGAAGCCAAACTCACACTGATGTTGCACAAGCAGCTACAGCATTTTTTTTTCTAAAGGTTTTATATAAATAAATAAAAGTTGATCATTGTAAACACCCCTGTCCGTGGTAAATGGTTTGTCTTAAACTCAAGTTGCTACATTAGCAGGAAAGCTTGTTCTGTTGAAAAATAATAGACTTTCTGATAGGATCACCAGGTGAAATAAAAAGGAAAGAAAGCCTATAAAAGAATACAAATGCAGCCACAGCATCTAAGAATTGGTAAACTGAAATACAATGTTTTCTTTTGGGTTTAATGCCACTTTCATTGATTTTCATTATAATTGTATGAAATGACTGACTGTGTGGCTGTGAAAAATAATTGGCAAGTGCAAGAGATAATGGGGGACATTCAGGAAAGCAAGAGTCAGGCACACTGACTGTGGAAGTACTGAAAGCTCAACTCCAGCCAAAAGTTTTATTTTTAGATAAAGTCAGTGGGGTTAAATTAGAATCTGGCCTTTAACTCTACACGTGACTCCACTGGTGGGATGTCCTGGAAAAAGTCCAGGACAAGAAACAAAAAGAAAGGGTGTCACTAGGGCAGGAAGCCACAAACAACAATGCAAGCCTAACTAAGGTTATCTCCCCCATTCTACTAAAAAGTATTTTTTTTATTTCTGCCAGCATGGAAGTCCACCTCCTGTCCATTTGAAACTCAGTTATCGGGGAGAAGAAAAAAGAGGCTGCAATAAAACCCATGGAGGTTCTGACCCATCCCTACTCAGTCTGAAATGGAGTTTAACGAGCCAGGGGAACCATTGATCATCCTTCTCCACGTTTCAGACAAGACCCTAATATGGCCTGAAACCTTAAAGGATCGTTTGGACATACTTCTCCTATGGATCACAGGAGTGCAAAGTCCGCTCTCTGCTGATGTCACAGGAGTCGGGACAGGCACTGCGTCATCCTGACTTCAAGAGTCTGGATCCGCCAGGTGCCTGGACCGACAGCCATCACATCCTCTCAGCGAGCCGCTGAGAACCTGAGACGAACGCTCCCCGCCCCTCCACAGCTCAGTGCTCCAGTGAGCGTGGAGGAGCAGAGCGGAGGGCTTGCTGATTGACAGCCAGCAGATCTCCGCTCGGAGATCAGAGAGAACCAAGCCATCGGCAGAGTTGGGTGGCTCAATTCTCAGTGTCCAGACGCTGGGGGACAGATGCAGCATCAGACCGATGCTGCATCCATCTAGGTAAGTGGAATGGGGAGAAAAAACGAATTCATACATCTCTTTTGAATAAACATATTCTGAAGTGACTCTGCTTATGATTAATATTACTAGGGTGCTGACAAAAGAATGCTTGCTAATATCATATACAATTGTATACAGCTCTATAGAGTTACTTATCTGATAGCTCTCCAGCACTTGACTATTAAAGCAATATAAAGGATTTGCTTCTCTGCACTATAAGATTCATGGCTTTGTGGGGTTGATTTGCTGAAGGCAAACAAAATATACACTATGGAAGTGTAGTTGCTCCAAGGCTTAGTAAATATGGTAAAGCTTCACTCCGTAAGGAATATCCAATCACATGCAAGGACAAGGAAAAAAAATTTTGCTTACACATGATTGGACGATGGTAGTACGCACCAATTTCGCTCATTTACTAATCTCTGGAGCAACTGCATTTACAGAATTCAACTGTACTTGTAATGTGCACAGTCTGTTTGACTTAGTAAATCAACCCCTATGTGACTGTGTACATTTTTCTTTGTTTTGACTTGTAAAATTTACAAAATTTAATAAAATGTACCCTGTAAAAAAAAAGAGCCATGGATTCTATAATAATGTTGCTATGGAGCCCTTGCCAATGTTGATGCAATGTGAAGGAAAAAGGCAGGCTATACTGAGTGTGGGTCAGAAATAGGCTCCTTTCCTCCGTGGAGGAGACCAATCCTACTAGCATAGTTATGCACCTGAAATATCTGGTCCATGTCCTTCTAATACATGCTTTACTATAAAACAGCTTGAGGTTTTCAGGACACATTTCCTGTTGTCAAGATATTTAATATCCTACTATGTGTTGAATACTATTCCTGGTGCACATTTTTGATATCACCTTTCTTCTGTGCCTGTCATCCATTTTCAGAGCTAACTTCCATTGTCAGACGAACCATACTAGAGGCTTTCTTTGCCATCCTACGCATTCTTTTATTACAATATTAGTTCATATGCTGGATTTATTCCACGCTATTCTCATCGCTGTGTCATTTCTTCATGGCTTTTATGTGATCTGTGTGGGTAGGACTTCCTCACAATTCTAATCGTATTAAACACACGCAGTAAATTGCCTTAAGGATCATCAGTGGAAGCATTGTGAAGCCTAACACAACATATTCACAATCTATTTTTCCTCCGTCTCTCCCTTCTTTCTCTATGAGCAGCTGGAGTCACTCAGACTCCTGCTACCAGTCCAAGTCCTTCCCTACCACTCTCATTCCAGCACGCCATCATACACACTTTCAGCTGGGCTCATAAACTGCCTGTAATTGAGTTATATAACTACGTAACACATATAGCGACACTGATTTCAGTTCGGCACTACTCCCAAATGACTATTCCTATAGCAGAAGCACACTTACTGAAGTTGTAAAAGTACAAAATAAAATATGTAGAAGGAATTCTTCTTGCACGTACCTGTCTAGTGCTCTGTCAGCGCTCTTATGCACATTTGGCACCCGTCCTTGTAGCTCAGTATCAGCCCAGTAGTATAAGAGAGTTTTTCTCCAGGCTCTGCCCAGTTCTCTCTGCCTTACATTCAGCAATAATCAGGTCTCACTGTAGCCTATACTTATACTGCAATTACTTAACTTTTACAGTGAACTTTTTTTTTTTAAAGAAACAGTTTCTGTTGATGGAACCAATTTCGTGGAACACAGAATGTGCATACCCACCCTTAACTTGAAATCAGACAATATTATTTATGTATGCAGCATATATTAAGTAAGCAGGCCTAGGATCATGAAGCTGCCACAAAGGCCGAGGCCTTGGGAGGAAACATGTTATGGAGGGGGGGTTACACTGCCTCTTGTTCATAATTCAATCACATTTCTTTCATATGTTTCCCTTTGCATAAAAAAACGATAATGATTATTTAATCAAAGGTAGCATCATTTATATCAGGTGTAAAGAGCTTTCTGGCAAATGGTCTAAGGTAATAGGAAAATACAGTCCAAGAGGCATGAGAGGTTGTTTTGACTCTAGCAAGCCTTTTTGTATTCACAGAATGCACACTGTATTCTGGGTCCAAATGTCCTTGAGATACAGGGGTTGATTTACTAACAGTGGAAAGTGCAAAATCTGGTGCAGCTCTGCAAAGAAACCAATCAGCTTCCAGGTTTTACTGTCAAAGCTTAATTGACCAAGCTGAAGTTAGAAGCTGATAGGCTACCATGCACAGCTGCACCAGATTTTGCACTCTCCACTTAGTAAATCTACCACACAGAGTCTAAAACTGGATCACTGAGCATTCTGGGTACATAGACAAATTCAAAGAAGATCATTGCTCTTCCCGTTAGCCATGAATCTGCTCTTAGACAATGTTTGCAAAGACAACAGACTTACAGGTCTCCTTGACCGAAGTGATGGCATGAGTAATGCATGTGCATAGCTTCTAACTATACAAGGGAGTGCCCTCCCAGCATTTCATTTGTTCTTTCCAGGAAAAATACTCCCTATGATTTACCTTCTCTCTTTTCCCTTCTCACATCAGGAATTCATAAACAGGAGCTCTACAATGTCCCCTTAAAGTGAACAATATGAGGTGACATTATAAAAAATGTCATTCTGGAAACTGCAGGCACATTTGTTTTGTGTGAATGTGGACAAAATCAAATGCTCTCAGGCTATAGTCTCTGCAGTTTGAATGTTATTCTTTGAATATTGAATGAATGGGGAAAATACTGCATTATGGCCACTAGATGGTGGTGAATATCACAGGAAATAAGTATACTCATTGGCTTTACCCAGTGGCCGTAAAAAAGTATTTTTGCCATTCACACATTTTTTTCAATGAATAACATTCAAACTGCAGAGAACATTCAGTTATGCCCCATTTATACAGAAAAATAGTAGATGCAGTTTCACAGGAGAAATAATTATACACATTTTTCAAAGGATACATTTTATACAAATACACCACTATGCCTCTGCCCTCCTGGTTGACCACCCACATGCACGTTTCCTTTGACTTGACATTGGCTCCTAGTGCCTCTACATCCTGTGTGCTGCCCCTGGCCCAACCCATGAACTTCCCACTAGCATTCACATACTGCATCCTCCCTAAAAACCTGTAGAGATTACATACTTCATGTAGCAACAGTTAGAGAGTATGGGGCCAGGCCTCTCTACTACACCATGAATCCACAAAGCCACATTATCTTCAGTTACCCGCAGTCACCAAAAGAGCCAGAAACAGACACCAACCGGAGCATTAAAGACACATATGTACACCAACATCTAATCAGATCTTAGGATTTATATAACATGCCAGTTTCTCAATGCAATAAATTACCAGTGCACCTTTTAAAACTAAACTTTTACAGTAAGTACGTGAAATGTATTCTGCATTCAGAATTATAATAACTCAAGATAATGACTGTGAGCAACGTGGAACGATAATGAACACATTTTAGTTGCAAATTATTTTTACACATAAGTTGCCAAAAAGACCAGGAACTTCCTTTGCTTCAAGTTGGAAAACATAAGCCTATCTCCTTAGAAGATGTCTACATCTTTCCTTTGAAATGCCAATGTAGCCTCTTCACATAAGTAATCCCTTAACCATAGAGCATCATAAAACCCTCTACGTGGAGAGTCCTAAGGTGTTGTCTATGTAGTCAACCAATAGAGAGATGGAAAAGTGTAGTAGATGAAGAGGCATCAGGTAAAGTGTGATCACTCTGATTTAAATGCAAAAGGAAAAAAAACTATATGAGCCATGGAGACCACTTAAGTAAGATGGAAAAGGGAATCTACTCTCCCCCATTGTTATTGAGAGTGGAGTAGGGGCACATAATACAGATTAAAGACAATCACACCATAATGCCTCCCTATGACCCCATGGCCACTCCGCAGTCTGGGTCCTCCCACTGTTGTCAAGCTAGAACAATTGTAGATGTGAGGGTATCCATTTAGGGGACATTAGAGTTTGGAAGAAAATAAAGAATAATAGTACTGGCTTCTAGTGAGGTTAGAAAGAGGGATTTGAAAGGCAAATGTCTGGCAAACATTTCTGGCAAATGTCTGGCAGCAGTTGGCAGGAACTTAAACTGCATATGCAGTTGTAATGTCTCCTGCACCACTAGGTAGTAGAAGGTTCCACAATATTTAACCTTCCTTCTCTATTACTGTTGTTGTTACTGTTGTAAGTGTTTCTTAAACTATGGATCAAGACCAGAGTTGCCACATGACTGTGTAGTAAACATAGCAAATTGCTCAAGCTTAAAATCAGTGGTGAGTGACATACAATAGCACGCTTTATGTATCTGTGATCTGGGACATAGACTATAAACAACATGGTTAATGTATCAGAGAGAGTGTTCATTTATATGGAATGAAAATGTAATTTACCCACTCACAACACCACTACCACTCTCAAAACCTGTCAATCAAATAAATTAATATTACTTACAACAAAGACATGTATTGGGTATTACAGCACATGCAAGGAATAAGGGAAATGACACAATCAAGATTGAGAGGTGAAAAGACTATACTTCTGATAATGAATATATTTCACTCAAATATGGCAGACTTTTGTGGTACAACATGGATGGGTCCTATGACCCAGGCAAAAGAGAGTTATCAAACTAATAAACTACCAAATATACAACAAAATAAATCTGTGGGTAGGATATGTAAATTGCTAGTGAAAAAGGTCAGAGTTTTCTGGCATATACAGTACTTTGAGAGATATATTCAGGAGAAAATCTGCCTTAGGGGATTAAGAGTGCAGATCTATCTATCTATATCCTCAGTTTCTAACACTTTTATTATTGAATATTACCAAAATAAATTGGAGGACATTGATAAACAGATAAAAGGAATCATTGATCAACCTAGTAATGGTCTCACCGAGCAACTTTGGCTCCCAAAGAAGAAAGAATTAAAAGAATATATACAGAAAATTACAGGGGAGACTCCAGATACAAAAGAAGGCAAATTAGTAAGAGATTCAGTAGCCTCTAGTGAAGGGATGGCATATAGGTGGAGGAACAACAATGTCATGAATAGAAATAAAAGGCGGTACACAAATACTAGAGATGTCATTGACACAGAAATTGAATCTGATTGTTTCTTATCTTCGATTTCCACAGCACAGACCAATTCTTCAACGCAAAACACAATGAATCGCTCGGACACACAACAACGTCCATATCACAGTAATGGTGGTGAGTACAGCACTGGAAAGCGAGGTGGTGGTGCACAGAAATGTCCATTTTCTCCTAAGAAATCTTCTAATGGGGATACATATAGTAAACACAAATTTAAATAAGCTAATACCACTCAAAGCTCACTGGTGAAGCATAGCTTACCTTCACAAACTAACAAAGCTAACACAGTTCAAATAGTTAAAATAGATGGAATCAATGCACGCTTTAGTAGGTCCCGTGCTGTCCACTCCAACCACGAGTATGGCCACAATACCAAAAAACCTCAGGAAACCCTTTAAACTTAGACATTTTAACTCAACCCCAGGGAGTGAGCCCGAAAACGGAGGGAGGACCACTAGACCAGTATATGGTCTGCCAAAGCCCAGATAAGAACAGCTCAGTGTCCTAAACTTGTCCTCCTATATCCTAACAGAACAGAAGGAACAAGAATTGGGCCCGGGCCTTAGTTTTTAATCTTTTTTCAGAATAGACTATAGATACATTTACGTTAATAAAAGATCTTTATCTTTTTGCCAGGAAGCTAACATTTAAATGTCTTTATGATAAAGATTGTACTCAAAAAATATAGGACAGAATCGAAGTAGATCAGTTTAAGAACTATGCTATGGCTAACTTTAGATCTCATACCACTGTTAAACGAGAATGAAGAGTTGGAAGAACATGAGGATGCTAAGATTCTTACATCTTGCAATCCTGCTGACAGTAAACAAAAGGTCGACATTTAGACCTAAGTCTAAAAAATTCCCATCACTTAAGTCATCCCCATGTGTATGGGCTTTCCTAACGCAAGTGACGAGAGCAGTTGAAAGCATGCATTTTTCTCCTATACAGAGTGGAAACTTAAATAAAGATCATTTGCGAAAATTACGAGTAAAAACCCTCTATAATCATTAAATGGGCCGACAAAGGCGGAAATGTAGTGGTGATTGATGGAGACCAGTATGATGACATGTGTAAAAAGATATTGCATAACAGGAACTGGTATAGATTGGTCCTGGAGGATATATTCGATGTCTTTAGGACTCATTTTACAAACTATTAGCACAAGCCTACAACTCTGGCTTTATTGATAAAGAAACTCATGAATTATACCGGTCTTCTACTCATTACCCAAAATTCACAAGTACACTGTTGACCTCCCTCGTTGCAATTCATGTAGAGGCACTCTATTCGAGCATTCCCCATGATCAGGGGATTCACACTATCAGCTTGTCTTTATAAACAATGGAAAAGTCTCATTGGCCCCTCAACCAATTCATTTTGGGCCTACTTGAACACATCCTTAACAGTTACGTGTTCCTGTATGCTAGCTCCCACTACCTCCAGTGTGATTATGGGGACCTCTTGTGCCCCCTCTTACACCAACCTTTACCTGGGGGGTGGGAGCAGCAGCTTTTTGCCAGGGAGGACTTGTCAATGTACCTATGCCACATTTTAATGTGACACAGGTACATCTATGACATCCTCATGGAATGGACAGGTCCCCTTACAGAATTAAAAATCTTTCTGGAGAAGTTTGAGGAAAATGTTTTTTCTTTATTAGTTTTGGAAAGAAACAGCATGGAAAGCCATTCTTTGAGCCACTAGAGCCTATCCTAAAACACTAATTAGAAGTATTCTGTATGGGCAATATCTTCATATTATGATGCATGTATACAGTAAAAAGTACCTAAAAAAAGCCTACTATAAAGCATGTGCATATCCAGGATTGGATCTCTTGTTTAAACATGCGAATCGCAATTCAGGGGACACGGGTAAACCTATTACCACTTTTTCCTATTATCATAATGTGATTAAGGACACTGTTAAAAAATGTTGGTACCTTTTGAGTACAGATGACAATATGTAAAACCATTTCCTCAGCTAGTATTCAGATGTTGTAGATCAGGGTTTCTCAACCAGGGTTCCGTGGAAACCAAGGGTTCCTCCAGAGGTTGCTAGGGGTTTCTTGAGCAATGAGCAATTTCTGCCTCTCCGATAAGTTTCCATTGACACCATCAATTTTTTTTTAGCAATTTATAAAGGGTTAATTCTTCCCAATGACCACTAGTGTAAGCAGCATTCTTCCCATTGACCATCGCACTAATGTATCATGAGTTGTAGACATTTTTAGCAGGGGTTCCCTGAGACCAGAAAGTTATTTCAAGGGTTCCTCTGAGTTGAGAAGGTTGAGAAAGGCTGTAGTAGATCTTTAAAAGATACACTGGTCCACAGTAATCCAATCAAGCCTTAGATAAAGAGGGCCCGTTATGCACTTTTAAATGTCACAGGTGTCCTGAATGCCCATACATTAGGGAATGCACATCATGTGTCTTCCCAATATCAAGCGGTTCAAACCTCACTTTCACGTAAATTGCACCACTAGGTTGTGAGACAGTCAACAGTAAATGGCTTCAAACATGCTTGGGATAAACATAAATCTATAGTCAGACGAGGTTAATGGGAAAAAAAGCAAAAAAAACCCCCAAAAAAGGACAGACTTGATGGACTACTCAGTCTTTTGTTTCTACCACTAAAGGGGCGGTCTACCTCATGACCTGCACTCGTGGTCCTTTTTACATGGGAAAGTCAAAACGTTCATTTCATAAGCATATTCATGACCATGTGTATTACATACCTAAACTTAACTTGGTGCTTTGTACTTGGAAAAGACAAAACGTCTGTTTCATAAGCGTATTCATAACCATGTGTATTACATACCACCACATTGGTTTCAATCATAAATACAATTAGCCATGAGCTTTATGGCACTAGACTATGTTTGGGAGTATCCCAGAGGAGGAGAGTTTGATAGACAAGTTCTCCAGTGGGAAACTAGGTGAATACGCAATCTCATGGCCACCATGCCACCAGGGTTAAATGGTGCTATTAGATGCACATCTTCTTTAATGGTGTTGTGTTTCTGTGTTTCTTGTGTTTTTTTTTTTATGGGTTTGTAATTCTTGTATCCTTGCTAGACATTATTCCAGGCATTGAATACATCAATTGTATATCTATAATTCTGTGTCTAAATAAAATGCCTTTAGGGCAATACAGAGCGTGGGCTAGTTGGAGGGTTGGGCCACCTAGTGGAGTTCAGTGCTGGACCGTTAAGGGGGTGGGTTGTCACCCTTTCCCAAGGGTGGGGCGATCCCCTTCTCCTTTGCTGGGAATAGAACACTGCCCCATGGGTTGTTCCCAGGCGGATGTGTCCCTGTGATGCATTGATGGGCGCAGGCACGGTCTGCCCCAGAAGCATCCGCGGCCATCTTTATTGATGGCCATGACACTGGATGTATCTTCCTGGTTGGGAAGGCTGGGTGCGTAGCAGCATGTCTTGAGAAATCCGTGACCATATTAGTGGATGGCCGGACCACCGACCGTCCATCTGGTTGGCTGGGGCACGCAACTGGGCGGTGCCTGGCCCTCAGTCTCTACCTCTCTCTCTCCAGGCTGGGAACTTTTCCTTTGTGGACCATTTAGGCCTTTTGGCAAGGCTGCTACAGGTATGTTTAACATGTAAGGAACTAAATCTTACCATTAGGTGCTTTAGGTATGGTTGTTAAAAAACAATGCGGATGTCTCCATCTATTTTACAGACTCCATGAATATACCATAATCATAGATAAACTAGTGGATTACCAAGACTGAATGATGCTGTATCATACCTGTATGAGGTAGGTTGTCTGTCTTTTGGAAGGAAAACATATATATATATATATATATATACACATTTTTTCTACACATATAAAGGATTAAGTAAAGTGACATGGTCTATACTCTCCTTTTTTGTTACAGATCCCTTATATGGGACTACATGTTTATAAGTTTAATAAGCCCTTCGCCATACTCTGTAATATCTTTTGGATAAAGCCTTCTTGCATGGCAGATATGATATAGCTTTCACAAGGTAATGACAATATGAGACATCTCTCTTTTTTTTGGTCCTTTTTAAATAGTTTGTACCTACTTGTGAGGAATATTTCCTTTTTTAGTATATTAATACATTCCTACTTTTTATAGAAACCTGACAATTTGTTTGTCTTCTGGATTACTTGTATATCAGTGTATTATGACAAACCAGCAGCCTTAAACTTTTTCCATAGCAATAGTGTAAATGTTTTTTACATTGAAGAACATTATCATTCCTTATAGTGATAGATAGCTAGTGATATCTAGCTTGTATATAACAACATACCCAAGCCTCTGAGGAGGGGAAGGGGAGGAGGGTCTGGGTGCATTACAATCCATGTGTGGGGGTTCCCCCATGATCCTGCTGGGTGATGTCAATTTTTGCTATTTCCCTCCTTTCTGTCCTTGCTCTTTGTTTTCCTCTTTCCCCCCTTTCCATTTCAGCATGTGGGGATGCGGTCCTTCATGCAAGGAGTGTACTCTTTAAATGTGATTGTTGACAATTGTTATCACAATCTAGATTGCATTATATTAAAAGTGTGTATTGGTGGATTCTGACGAAAAGGACGATGTCCAAGAAACGCTTGGAGCCGTAAAGACTAACAAATGTGAATAAATTACCAATGTTGGATTTTTTCACATTCTGTTTTTCTATAATGATGTATCTGAAATTGTGGGCAATAAGATTTTATACTTATGTACTTTTTTTAAAAAACAAATATGAACTAATAAAATGTTTTTAACAGTAAAATGAATGCTGTGCCTCAAAAGACCCATGCCATATCATAGTGTCATTTTGTTGTTAGACTACAGCAGTAGTTGAAAATATGAAAAAAGAATTTATATCTCTCGGCCTTACTTAAACTTACTGAAAAGGTGAAGAGTATCCGCAATGGGTTATTTGGTCATTGTTATTTGGATTTGCTAAAATTTTGGTAACAATATTTTTAATTTGGGTTAAAGGATTAAAACGTTGTATAACTCCTACTGTAGTCCAATGTGTAAGCCCTTTAGTACTGTGCTACTATTTTTCAGAATGCCATCTGACTCCGACACTGCATTGTCTTCCTGTCTTGTCCTACCATTTATCAATCTACTTGTGCCAAAGAGGCTCTTATAAATTGCATCATATTGAACTACAATATTTTTATTAAAATAATCCTAAACAGGTCAATTTAGTTGACCTCCAATCTGCAACCCTACATTTTACTCACACTTTTCTTGTCAATATTGCAATTCAACGGGCACACATTTGAGACTTGCTTCAATTTAGTCAGGGGTGCAGAGCAGATTAAAGTCGGTTTGAGATTCATTTTTACAAAATATATGGCATCGCTTAGAAATTCAGGTAAGGGTCTGAAGGTTTTTTTTTTTTAGTTTTCTGTGAGAAAGGCAGATTGGACAGCAGTAAAACTAGTTCAGATATCTTACTAGACATTTTTTTTGTCTAGCCTCAACGTTAACTTTTTGGATATTATCCATCACTGCTTCAAAAGCCCCACAACAATCAAGCCATGGTTTTCATATTTGGCACTAATGAGAGCTAATAGGCATAAAACAGCTGTGTGTAATTTACATAAAAGGCTCTATACATTATGGCTTGTTCTGAACAGATTGTTGTTTTTTGTACTTCCAGTGTTTCATGCAGGTCTTGTTATAAGTCAGTGTTAATTATGAAACCTTGAGATTTGTTTTTCTGCATTTTGGCTTCTTGGCCTTTACTTTCCCTCTCAGTAAACTGATGGGTCCTTCATAATGTGAGTAAATGCGTCTAAAGGATATCAACACCACAATTTAAAAGCACTAATAAAAAACTATGATTGTGTAGGTACAGTAGGCCATGGGGACATACAGGAATGATTTGCTTGGCTCTATTCAAATTCCTTAGAGGAGAAGAGGCAAAACACAAAATGTGTAATAAACATGTAATTTGGTAAACTGTTTTTTCAGCTTTGGATTCACTGTGTAGAAGTAAAAAAAGACATTATTCTGTTAGGATTTTAGTCAGTAGGAAACAAAGCCTCTCTCACACAACATCCTGCTCCTGTGGATACAAGACAACTCGGTAGCCATTATTCACAATGCATTTTATTTCAGCATAAAATCCTCCTCTATCCACTTTCTTGATTAGAGGAAATTGCTCTCAGCTGCTGTGAAGAGAGGTTTAAAATGGAACAGTTGTCAATGAGTTTTTAAAAGCACATGGATTTTAATTGTATGTGTCCTGTAAGATTCTGTAATGGCTACATTGAGGATAAACCCCTAGGGCTTGGTGTAGAAATCTGCATGAAAGAAAATGGGGGAAACCAGAGTTGTTGGCCATGGTAGCTAATCAGATTATTGTTTAATTTTCTAAATAAAAAATAAAACATGGTTGTCCCAACTTATCATTTCCTAATTTTTATAAACTACCCTTGTACCATTTTTTACTTATGAAGCCCCCATTTCCTTAGTCGATTTAAAATGCCCTTACAAAAAAAAAAACATCTGGCCAAAGACCACTTTGTTAAAAAGTTTTATTCAAAACAACATACTATGGTCTTCATTTGGTCTTCACTCAGGTCTACCCAGGATCACTGTAAATCTAGCTATGCTTCACAGAATTATTTTTGTAGTTGAAAAACCTGCACTTAGATTTAAATAAAGCCCAACTAAGCCAATATATTTCAGTTTTTTGATCGGAAAAGAGTGAGGAAGAAAACTTTCATCAGGTTTATATGTCTTTCTGTGACCCTTTGGGAAGATTTTCTGTCACATCCTGTCCTTGTTATGCTTATCATGTCCCTGCGATTCCCATACAAGAGGTGTGTGTGCTCATGTGTGTATAGGAGGGAAGTAGAGATGTGGTTGTCACTAGGACAGGAAAAGAAATACAGTAACAAAACAATAAAAACATTGTTTAAAGTTCTGATCCTTCAGTTTTTGTCTGTGTCTCCATTGTAGAGATGTCTCATCACTTCCTGTCCTGAGTGAGAGTAGCCCCCCCCCAACAGGGACAAGAACAGCAATAAAAACCTTGCAGGTTTGGGTTCTGTGGTGCTCAAGTGGTCAGACTCCTTCTGTAAGGCCTTAGGGTTCCACATCTCAAAGTGCAATGGTAAGGCATGTCTCATACCAAAAGTCCATCAGCTGGAGTTTCAGCTAAGCTACCTAAAATATAGAATACTATACAGAATGCAAGACCGATGGTAAAGTTTAAGGAATGACTTTCTTTTTTTTGATAAAAATTCTATTAATAAGCCAACATTTTTCAGAAATTATGGGTCTCCCTTCACCAGGGTTTTCAAACATTCAAGAGATATCAATATTTCAACTGTAGAGAACTCTATTTTAATAAAGCTTTAAGAGACGGTTTCTCCATCAGGTGGTTTTGGCAATAACTGGCCATTTTTCCTTGCACTTCACCATTGGTCGGGTGCTATTTTTGTTCTATATTTCAGCAATAAAATAAGTTTTGGTTGTAGATGGGAAGAAGGTAATTCATCACCAAGACCCTAAACTGTTGTAATCCCCTTTGGTTGGAAGCTGCCATTGTCTGACTGTCAGGTTACACGCTAATTCCAGAGAAGTCAAGCCTGACGCTATACAGGTGCCAATGTTTAGACAATCAGACAATTACAACTTCCATTAGAAGCTAATTACACAGATATCTAGCTCAATGAAAAATTCCCTTTAAATAAAAAAAGATTTTTTTTTTCTGTGGTCAGCTGTAATGGGTATTTCCTGCCTAAGTTATTTAAGAAAACAATAATATAAAATTGAAGAATATGTCATGTATTTGTCAAATGTCTGGAAAACAACATGTTTTTCTGGAAAAATGTGAGTCTGTTAAATTCATTCTTACCATTTTTTTCACATACACTGATTTTTTGATGATTTTGTCAAAAGGTGGTAGCAATAATTATTTAATCGTATGAGACAAAATAGTCAAATTAATTTTAAAAGGTAGTAGGAAGGCTTGCTAAGTTTTTAAACTGGCCTTTAAACTGGGATGTATAAACACCCTTGGGCCTTAAAATTGAACTGCCTGAAAATAGACCTATGTTGTGGGGATTGTTTGGTGGTGGGGAATGGGTTTAGTCAGCCAGCAACCACCAATGATGGGGATAACTGATTTTAAAAATGCCACTGATCATCAACGATCTAATGACCATGGAAATGTTTTGGGGGTTGGGAGGGAGGGGGGCTGTTAAAATGCCGCTGACCACCAATGACTGAGGAGGGAGTTGAAATGACACTAACCAACTATGATTGTAAGATTGTTTGGGGGGTTGTTAAGTACCATTAGATGTGGTCTTTTTAAGAGGGTTAAAGTATTTATGTATTATCCATAGAGAACAGTTCATGTAGGGTGATATAGTGAATTGGTGGATCGCACCACCATGTGATTGTATGAAAATAACAATTATCACCAGCACAACTGTTATAGTGATGATGTCCCTTTTTTTTTTTTTACATTAAGCAACAGGCATCACCGACCAAATTTTTGGGACCTCACAGCATTCCTGAGAGGTCCCAAAACGTTGGTGTGTGACGCCTATGGCTGGTAAAGAGCACACAATGCAATTTCAGTGCAACGCAAAGTCAAGCTCAAAGGAACTTCCTTCCACTAATAAGGGAAGAACCACATCTGGCTTCAGTGACTGGCTTTTAGATTCTAAGTACATCTAAAATTAGTTTTAATCACCTCAATACCAGCATGTTTCCAAAAAATTTAGGAAAAAAAACGAAATCACTTTAACGTGATACTAAAATCTCATTTTTTTCTTTAAAAATAACAAGCATGTTATACTTACCTGCTCTGTGCAGTGATTTTGCACAGAGCAGCCTGGATCCACCTCTTCTTGGGTCCCTCTTCGGTACTCCTGGCC
This sequence comes from Glandirana rugosa, assembly GCA_018402905.1. Lineage (NCBI taxonomy): Eukaryota > Metazoa > Chordata > Amphibia > Anura > Ranidae > Glandirana > Glandirana rugosa. The sequence continues at coordinate 113,082 of BLSH010510647.1, forward strand.
CCTGTCCAGTGCCTCCACTGAGCCACAGCTCCGTGTGTCCATTCAGACACAGAGCCACGGATTGGCCCCACCCCCTCTCTCTCCTGATTGGCTAATTGCTTTTGATTGACAGCAGCGGGAGCCATTGGCACTGCTGCTGTCCAGGAGGCCGAGGCACTCGTGCATATCGCCGGATAGAGATGGAGCTCAGGTATATATGGGGGGGGGGGGGGGTTGAGGGGAGCTGCTACACACAGAAGGTTTCAAAAATGGTTCATTTTGGGAGGGTTTGTACTCTCCTGGGAATTTTTTGTTCTCTACTAGAAAATAAGGGAAACTGTTTTTTTTTTTCTTTTCTGGCTTTATATTTTTCCCTGTATATAGTATAAATTAAAAAAATAATGTAATTTATGATATATATATATAAAACATAAAAAAGGTCCGGACAGCAAGTGTAACATAGATGTGTAACATGTCAGGCCTGAAGTGGTTAATCTCGACTTGGCCAAAAGTCAAGGCTTCATGTATGACCTGGGTCTAAGATGCAAGGGAGGTCCACAGAACACAGTAATCAATATGAAAACTAACACTGGTACCTGCAGGTACCACAAGGTACCTTTATATTAGCACTGTTACTGTTGAAATGGTTTCATTTAGGACAGGTTCACTTTATGTAATAAAATGCATCCTGGCAATCAGCCAGTGAAATCAAAGCTTCTGACCTGCACTTGCTCTAGCTATCCTTGCCCTTCTGTCCTGGAGATGACCATAGCCCTAATTTATTGCATGGGGTGTTACAGGGACAAGAAATTAGGAAAAATCTCCCCATGGGAGTTACAGAATGGAATAAAACCTGACAACTCACCAAACCAAAAAAATGGCAGGGGTTAGACTTTAAAACTCAGCATTTTATAGTATTCACCATGTCCTTTTTGAAGGATGAATGCACCTTTAAAAGGCCAGCAATGCCCCCACACCCAGACTATGCATGTATACTTTATTTGTTTTACAATTTCATAACTCAGATCACGTTAAAAGGAGTTCACTCTGCGGTCTGAGGCTTGCATAGCCTTTACTCTCTTGGTGCCAGATTTTCCACATACTGCCCAGCAAATGCACTAAGATGAAGACAGAGGCATTTTTCTCTATGGTTCTTCTGAAAGGTGCCGTATGTGGAATATTCAGCACTTTAAAGGCTGCACCTGGTCAAGATCTACAGTCAATAGTGCCATTTAGCATTACCTGTCTGCTATTATGTTATAACTTTATTTCCTCAAGGTTAAAGGTTTCTAAATGTAAACTCTACATTTTGAATTGATTTTACTTTACATTCTTTAAAGTTTCTGGATTTTAAAAGATCTTTTATTTTTTCATATAACTTTATTTAATGAGTTTTTAATAGAAAAAATCACAATAGTGGCTACTTCCTTTCAGAATATCTCTCTAACTAAAATGCTGTATGCAATCATACAGAACAGGAGACAAGAGGGGGACTAGTCACTTTTCCTCCTTTTTCAATGAGTGTAAACTGAGCTTTAGCCATATAACTGGCTGTGAAAATTAGTGTCGTAAAACATGTAAAAAGTAACTAGTAAAAGGGAAGGGGGAAGGGGAAATTGGGACTTTAAAAGAGACACATGTGATCATGCATCTCCATCCCTACATCTAACATGTAAAAAGTAAACTGGGGCTTTTTCACTTGCTGGCTGGAAATCATAAATATTAAAGATTTAGGCTCGGTTCGCACTTGTGCTGGCCATGCAGACCGTGTTTGCTCAGGACGGTGGCCCATTTATTTAAATGCATGCGCCTTTTTAAAAGTGCAGCCGCAGATAAACTGCATGGTGACCATGCGATTTAGCTGCTGTTCCTGCACCCGCAAAGCGCTGCGGTTAAATTGGCTGTGGGTGGTTTCAGGAACCGGTGCGATTCCTGCACCTGCAACCAGCCCGCAGACTGACCAAGTGTAAACCCTTACTGTGTCTGCAATTGTCACATCCTTCTCAAAGACATTTAAAGTGGTAGTAAACCGCATATATATAAAAAAAAGTCATAATGTGCTAGCATGCATTGCATGCTAGCACATTATGATAGACTTACCTGAAAACGAAGCCCTCCAGTGGCACTTTGGCACTGCTGAAGGTGCTTCCATCTTTAGGAACAGAGTATGACCGCTCCAGGTGAGGGAAAGTTGATTACCGCTATCTCCAGGTGCTCATCCAGTCCGTGTGCTGCTTAAAGGTGCTGGAAATGAAACAAGGTGACGGCACTCCAGGTATGCGGTAAAAATAGTGGAAATTTATTATAAAAACTTACATCCAGTGATAACAAAAAAGTCCATAAAGTCCATAAAGTCAATGTCATAAGTCCAAACAGGTACATGCAAGGTTAGATAGACGCGTTTCACAAATCTATGTTAGCTCAATCATTAATAATGATTAAGCGAACATAGTTTTGTGAAACGCATCTATCTCGCCTTGCATGTACCTGTTTGGACTTATGACATTGACTTTATGGACTTTTGTTATCACTGGATGTAAGTTTTTACAATACATTTCCACAAATTTTACCGCATACCTGGAGTGCGGTCACCTTGTTTGATTTCCAGCGCTTACATCTTTACCCGGTCTTCGGCGTTATGAATGGCCGAGCTGACGGCGACACCCATGTGCACGGGAGTCACTGTTTACAGCACAGCTCTGAAGAAACGGCACGGGTATGCTGCTCCTTCGAGCGCACACACTGGTGACATCACTGGCTGCATCTAAAGTAAATATCTCCTAAATGGTGCACGCTTAGGAGATATTTACTGTACCTATAGGTAAGTGTTACTATAGGCTTACCTATAGGTAAAAAATCATACATGGGAGTTTACTCCCACTGTAAGATCAAAACTATTTTTGTTTTGTTGTTAAAGGCATTTGCACCAATTTGGCTATTAAAATTTTTCATTGTTTTTTTACCTTACCCTGTTTTGAGTTTTTTTTCAAGCTCTACCATCAAATGTTCCTTTTAGCATTACCTATGCTAAAACCTATTACCTAACCTATTATGTTAAAGCTTTATTTCCTTAAGGTTGAAGCATTCTTTAAGGGAAAACTATACATTTTAATACATGATTTTACTTAATGTTTTTTTTATATAACTCTTTGTTTTATGGGGTTTCTAAAGATAAGCACAGCAGTAGCTAATATCTATTTAACTTAAAGCGGAGTTCCAGGCAAAAAAAGAACTCCTTAGCAAACATAAGGACGGGGGGGGGGGGGGGGGGGGGGGGGGGGGGG
>BLSH010510647.1:134777-149242 GCA_018402905.1 Glandirana rugosa
TTCACCCATTTAGGAAGGCTCCGACTTCATCAATTCAATACGACTCTGACGTAAAGGATTGTATAATTAATATGGTATGACATTGGGCCTGAAATGTTGCTGTCCTTATCTTTACTGCAATGATATCATACTCTGGCACCATTGCTATGCAGGTTGCAGATAAATCTTTAGCAATAACTTAATTAATTAATTAAAGTGCGGTTATATCATCATGCTCATAGATATAATCGGAACAAATCAGATTACAGTAGTTGTACTGTAGTCAAATAGTTTAAATAAACTATGATTGCGTTCAATTAACATCATTCTGCACCTCCTTGCTGAATAATCCAGATGGTACAACATCAAAATTAGACGTATGATTTGAGTAATTTTCGCAAACCATAAAAAAAAAAAAAAAAAAAGACATTCTAAAAAAATTGCCATGTTAGGAAATGCAGTCTCAGCATAACTTAACTACTTCAGCCTCGGAAGGATTTACCCACTTCCTGACCAGGCCATTTTTTGCGATACGGCACTGAATCGATTTAACTTACAATTGCACGGTCGCGCGGTACCCAAACAAAATTGACGCCCATTTTTTTCCCAAAAATAGAGCTTTCTTTTGCTGGTATTTGATCACCTTCGCTGTTTTTATTTTTTGCGCTATAAACAAAAAAGAGCCACAGTTTTGAAAAAAAAAAATATATTTTTTTACTTTTTGTTATAAATATCCCAAAAAAATATATAATAAAATACATTTCTTCATAAGTTTAGGCCAATATGTATTCTGCTACATATGTTTGGTAACAAAAAAATTTATTGATTGGTTTGCGCAAAAAGTTATAGCGTCTACAAAATAGAGGATAGATTTGTGGACTTTTTATTATTTTTTTTTTACTAGCAATGGTGGGGATCTGCAATTTTTAGTGGGACTGCAACATTGCAGCAGACATATCGGACACTTTTGACACTTTTTTGGCACCAGTGACATTTATACAGTGATCAGTGCTATAAAAATGCACTGATTGCTGTATAAATGACACTGGCAAGGAAGGGGCTAACACCAGGGGCAATCAAAGGGTTAAATGTGTTCCCTGGGAGGTGTTTCTAGCTGTATGGGGGCCCGGCTGATTGGAGGAGGAGAGAGATTGCTGTTCCTAATCACTAGGAACAGACGATCGCTCTGAGCTCCCCTGCCAGAACGGGGATCCGCCTTGTTTACATAGGCAGATCCTCGTTCTGCCTCTGTGTGGAGCGATTGCAGGTGGCCGGCGGACATTGCGCCCGCCGGCCACGTGCACGGGCTGCGTCAAGCACACGTCCACTATATCTATGACACGAAGCGACATACAATGATGGTGATTTGCGTAATAGAGCCAACCTGCCACAGTATAAATGCGGCGGCTAGTCTTTAAGCGGTTAAAGTATAACTAAAGGCAAAATGTTTTCCTTTGTTGTGGACCAAGTGGAGAGGGATTAGAACACCTGTCAATATTTACTGCTGTCCCCATTAGGGAGATTCACCCTCTCTATTTGTCCTGGCATTGAAAATGAAAGTAAAAGAAAATCCAAAATTTTGGGTTGTCCTCAGAACAGTAATAGAGGGGAAATCTCCTAATGGGGACAATTCCTCCTACTTCCTGTTTTGGCTATGAGAGAGGAAGTGAAGGTAAATCTCCCCAATGGGGCGCAGATGGAAAACATAAACCAGCAGGGGTTATAACCCTCCCTTACTCTATCCAAAATGAAAAAAAAGGGTTTGCCTATAGTTCTATTAAAGGTGAATGGGAAACACTTCATGCTGCCTTCCTATGACTTGCAAAAGACAGCCCCACAGTTTGGAGATTTGTTCACTGTAATAATTTTACCTGTTTTTGATACTCAACTGTACAAAAAAATTCTCTTTGTCTACGTATTTCATTCAATCCCTCATATTTTCACAGCCTTTGAATTTTACTGTGTTATTCAACAAGAAAATGATTTAAAAAGCACAATTCAATAGGTGTGCATACAACATTTTATGATCCTTTTAGCCAAAACTTTTTGTAATACATTTACAATACAGTATGTCATTCATAATATATACAGCACATGTCACGCCATCAGGGGGCCAGCTGCAAGAACTAGGAAGAGACATCTGGCTCCCCATGACATAAAAAAGGAAGATGGCAGCAAAAGAGAGGATGGAAAAAAAAAATAAAAAAAGGGGTAAAATTCCTCTATAGCAATCTTATGCACACTGTTGTATCCCTTGAAAATACTGACAAATTTGGATTTGTCCCCTTTAAGTCAAAACTATCTCTCAAAATCATCTGACATAACATTATGATAAGGTGACTATACAACCAAGTCCTCTGCAGTAGCTCTTTCAATAGCATCCAAGCACAGACATAAGTATCTGAGAGATACACTTACTAGATCTTCATGTCTATATTCCTTTGACTGGTTCCCTGAACCATGCAACCATTAATGACCTCTTCAGACTCTTCACCTGTGAAAGCTGCAAGGTGGATAATGGATTCTGAAACTGAAACAGAAAGTCATCAATTAATATGTTGGATATACACAGTAATAGAATTACATTACTTTTTAAAGTATTTCCAGATACTGATGAAGACTGATAACCTTGGTCAGGTTTGCCCTGCCATCTTATCCCCAACCCCCCGTGACCACTGGAAAACACAGAATTACTTTTTACAATTTTTACCGTTTCCTACTCTATTCAAGACAAAATAAAAAAAAACTTTTTTGTTAATCTATGCCTGAGAAAGAGATCAGCTTGAAGCAAATATAGAATTCATCAATGTGTATTAAAGTATAATTTGTAAATATAAACACGGGAGCAGTCATCCTTGTGTATCATGTATGGAAGCTCTGTTATAGTGTTATAGTTGTGTCTTACTGATCCACTTATACCACTGCAAGTTTACCAAAATGGGTATTTCTGGCTGAACGCTGAAGGTTCTGCATTAACTCGCACATAGTGAAACCTCAGAAGGAGCCAGAATCTGACAAGGGATCAGTCACTGTGATAAGTCATTCACTTGTGAGTTTACTTTTCAGCTTGAGCTACTGAGATCTGTAAACAACTGACATTTATTATGAGGTTTCAAGCAGATGGAGGAAAACATGTGAAAAAAAGGCTAAAGCTGGACTAAAAAATATAGTTTTTTTTTGTCCTAATGTTAATAAAGAAAGAAACTATATGCAAAACCACTATACATGTTATTTAACCACTTCAATACCATGCACTTAGAACACATTCCTACCAGACCAATTTTCAGCTTTCAGTGCTGTTGTGCTTTGAATGACAATTGCCCGGTCGTGTGACGCTGTACATAAAACAAAGTTTTTATCATTTTGTTCCCACAAATAGAGCTTTCTTTTGGTGGTATTTGATCACCCCTGCAGTTTTTATTTTTTGCGCTATAAACAAAAAAAGACTGAAAATTATGAAAAAAAAATTTCTCTATTTCTGTCACAAACCTTTGTAAATAAGTAAATTTTCTCCATCACTGATGGGCACTGATAAGGCTACACTGACGGGCACTGATGTGGCAGTACTGATTGGCACTGATGAGGTGGCACTGATGATGATGCACTTATATGCAGCAATGATGAACACTGTTAGGCGGCACTGAAAGCAGCACTGATGGGCACTGATATGCAACACTGATGGGCACTGATATGCAGCACTGACGGGCACTGATAAACGGCGCTGATGGGCACTCATAGACGGCACTGATTGGCACTCATAGGCGGCACTGGGCACTGATAGGTGGCACTGATAGGTGGGCACTAGTAGGTGGCACTGGTGGGCACTGATATGTGGCACTGGTATGCACTGATAGGGGCACTGGTACACACCGATAAGGGCACTGGTGGGCATATGTACTGAAAGGGGCCCATTTCCTGGTGGTCTAGGGTGGCATCTGAAGGTGGCACTGAGTGTCATTCATATTGGGCACTATGCCCCTTACCTGGTGGTCTAGGGTGGTCTCCCTGGTGGTCCAGATCGGCTTCCTGGTGGTCCCTGATCGGCTCCCTGGTGGTCCTGGATGGGCACATTGCTAGTGGTCCCTGGCAGGCTCCCTGGTGGTCTAGTGTGGCGATCCTGGGGGGGCTGTGCTAATAAATCATCAGCACAACCCCCCCTGTCAGGAGAGCAGCCAATTGGCTCTCCACTACTCAGGTCTGCAGACCCGAGTACAGGAAAAGCCGATAAACGGCTTTCCTGTGTTACACTGTGACCAGCCATGATTGGTCACGGCTGAACACATGGTAAAGTGCTTCAGATGGAAGCACTTTACTGAGATCGGTAATGTGGGGGACTGACCCCCCACACCACCGATCGCCAGTCAGATTACCTGTCACCATATCCAGAAGAGTATACACTCCAAAAGAGGCATAACAGATACTGAGCCTGCCCGATGAGAGCAGTGGGGAGCTGTCACCACCCAGTTACAGTTTTGATTCTGGTTCTGGTTCAGAAAACGTGCCCATTGAAGGCAGTATATCATCATCTGAATTTGAGGAGGAAGCAGTCCGTCCTAAAAGAAGACAGACTGAAGACCAGGCAGCTACTAGCAGTGCCAGACACCCCAATGGCCAATCGGCAAATGGCAATGGTACTAGACCCCAAGAAGTAATGCCCAGTACAAACGCTGGCATTTTGTTCCAAAGAACTAGGGCCCAAACCCAGCTCCCGGAGACCTTGACAAACCCCATTGTGTCTGCCTTCTAGGCAAGGGTCAGTCACAATCCCTTTCACAGGACAGCCAGGTGTGCAAGTCAACAGGTTTCTCCAAAATTGAGTACCTGTAACCAATCAGAGTACCTGTCATCAGTCCAAGTACCTGTCACCAATCAGAGTACCTATCATCAGTCCAAGTACCTGTCACCAATCAGAGTACCTGTCACCAGTCCGAGTACCTGTCACCAATCAGAGTTCCTGTGATCAGTCCGAGTACCTGTCATCAATCAGAGCACCTGTCATCAGTCCGAGTACCTGTCACCAATCAGAGTACCTGTCACTGGTCCGAATACTTGTCACCAATCAGAGTACCTGTCACCAATCATAGTACCTGTCACCAATCCTAGTACCTGTCACCAGTCCGAGTACCTGTCACCAGTCAGAGAACCTGTCACCAGTCAGAGTACCTGTCACCAGTCTGAGTACCTGTCACTAGTCAGAGTACCTGCCATCAGTCAGAGTAACATGGGGGGTGCACCGCTCTAACACTCTCGGAGCCGGTCAAGCATGCATGGGCATACACACCTGAACCAGGCGCTCTGACTCTGGATTTTCCTCCTACATCCAAATAATGATACGAATCCAGATAAACAATTATGAGTCGGCACGTCCGGATTTGGTCTTCAAATCCTTTATTATCAAATAACCATGTGTAAAAACAAATACGCAGACGCGTTTCAGCAAAGCAGGCTTGTTCACAGCATATTTTGCAAAAGACACACAACATATAAATATACAAGTAAAAGGGTGTAGCACCATGTTTTCTCCAATCAGATGGTGAACTTAATTAGGACATAATGGTGAACATCCTTGCAAATGCAGGATCTCAATATGCATGACACTGTCAAAACATGAAAAAAGAGAAGAAAAAGAAAAAATGAGTTAAATAAAAAATAAAATTGAAAATAAAATAAAATTGCTACAAGGATCGCCAAGCACGGAGTTATCTAACAGATATGCTAATGAAAATTCCCTCAATCTAGAATTCAGCTTTGAAACACATAAGAGTTGTATCAACTTCTTAGATATCACACTGTTGGGTAGTTTCTCCTCGGATGGTATAGCTACCCGCAGCTACCGTAAGTCTTGTGCTGGTAAATGCTTTAGTGAGAAATGTGCTATAGTGTCATCCAGATTACAAAGATGGGCTATAACACTAAGCTCATTAATAGAGCTATAGATATTGCTAACAATAGGGACAGAGCCACTCTTCTAAAATGCCCAAAAAAGAGTAAAATTGAGAAGAGCATCAGTCCTATTACATTTATTACTAAATATTCATGTGAATATAATCAAGTGACTGATGTCATTCGCAAACATCTGCCAATACTTTCCGTGGACAGAGATTTAACCCCGATTATTCAGGCAGGGTGCAGATTCTCAAGCAGACGTGCCAACACATTAGGAGATATTCTTTCCCCTAGTCTTTTCCAATCTGCTACCCATAGAAGAACATGGCTACACAACACGGGCTCCTATGTCTGTGGTGTTAACACCTGCAGGTTCTGTAATAAGCACACCAAAAAACCTAAAGAAGTGAGCTCTTGTTCCACGGGTAAGAATTTAACTATATGGGATTATATAAATTGTGAAACTCTAAATGTAGTATATGTCATTGAATGTACAAGCTGCCATATACAATATGTTGGATGCACCACTAGACCATTGTTGGCTCGTATTGGTGAGCATTACCATGGCACATCATATGGGTCCGATAAGGGTCTTTCTAATGTGTCCAAACACTTCTAGTATGTTCATCATGGCAATATGTTGTCTTTTACATTATATGGCTTAGAGAAGATCAAAAATCTGCCCCGTGGAGGTGACACCCACCGGAAGTTGTTAGAAAAGGAGGTATGGTGGATTTTTAGTTTTAACACCAGAATGGAATGAAAATGAAATATGACGTGGACTTATTCCTTCGCTAGAGGTTCTAAAATGTATTAAATATCTGTGCTTGGTGATCCTTGTAGCAATTTTATTTTATTTTCAATTTTATTTTTTATTTTACTAATTTTTTCTTCTCTTTTTTTTCATGTTTTGACAGTCTCATGCATATTGAGATCCTGCATTTGCAAGGATGTTCGTTCACCATCTGATTGGAGAAAACATGGTGCTACACCCTTATAGGAAATAGAAAATATTGTTGCGCTAAATAATAAAGCTAGTGCATAAATAAATATACATAAGTGTTCATAAAACATATACACACATTATATCAAAAATTATTGTATACTTCCACCAAATTAAGATGATTAGCATAAGCTTAAAAAACAGAATTTGTGATGAAAAAATATAATATATAGTCCAAAATCTTGTGAAGAAAAAGAGCGTGATTGAAGATATAGGAAACTGACATATCCAAAAAGTCCTAAAGGTATCCAATAGGGAAGGACACTCCCACTTTCCACCACCTTAAAAAACGTGCAGACACCTCCAGTGACAGAGAAGAGGTAAGTGAAAACCCTTACCGGAAACAGAGACCCACTATCTCTAGTAAGGGTCAAGGCTCACAGGCAGATGTAGCCCTCTGCAGGGTCTAAGTGGTAGACAAAACGATCCTCCTATATCACCAGGATTCGATAGCCTCCGTACCAGGATATGGCTACTTGAACACAGCGGATCTCAGAGGATTCTCCCAACGTGTACCATAAAAAATAAGGGCTACATAGCGTGATACTGCAACACTTATTTATTAAAATATGACACTTAAAAACAGGGTACTCACATTCTTGAAATTCAAATTGCGCATAAAATTTAAAGCCGGCAGATTAATAAAACACCCGTCCTCGCGGGATCAAACATGTGGCTTGGTGACGTCAGTATGCAGACTTGTAGGCTGCGAGTGCATGCGGGGAGCATGCACAAAGCAGGACGTCCATATACATCCGCCGGGCATTTCAGAGCCACGCTGTAGCCGTCTTTTGGATATAGCGTGGATCTGAACTGGTTAAATTGTTTTTAGGCCTGACGATCAACATGGGGCTTACAAAGAAGAATGAATTGCACACATATTGGCCTACCCACCCCAATTTTTTCAAGTGTCATCTCCTGGTCCCGGTATGAAATTATAATGCACTTCCTGCATTTTAGTGATAACATGCAGTCCCCCCCCCCAAATCATCCCGACTTTGATAAGTTATATAAAATTCGCCCCATAATTGTTTTTTTCTCCAAGAGGTTTGCCGAGCTTTACATCCCTGACCAGAACATCTCTGTGGATGAATCCCTGGTCCATTTCACAGGCCGGCTGGGAATCAAGCAGTATATCCCAAGTAAGAGGGCCAGATACGAATTGAAGCTCAACAAGCTCTGTGAAAGCTCCACCAGATATGTCCATGCCTTTCGTGTATATGAAGGCAAACATCCCCAGCTCCAGCCCCCTGAGTGTCCACCATACATGGGAATAAGAGGGGAAATTGTCCAGGAGTTGGCATTCCCACTCTTCCAAAAGGGGTATCACATTTATATGGACAACTACTATACTAGTTTGCCCCTTTTCCGCCACCTATACCTGAATAAAACTTTGGCCTGCGGTACAGCAAGGAAAAACAGGAAGGGCTTCCCACAGCGTCTTGTCACCACAAGGCTACAAAGGGGGGAATCGGAAAGCCTGAGGAACGAGGAAGTGTTGGCCGTGAAGTGGAGGGATAAGAAAGACGTATACCATCCAAGACATCAACCATCCATGATGACACCTCGGTGGAAGTTCCCAGAAGATGCGGTCCAGCTCTAAAGCCTTGCTGAATCCAGGAGTACAATAAATTCATGGGGGGGGGGGTGGATTTAAATGATCAGATGTTGCAGCCCTACCTATCCACAAGAAAGTCCCTCTTCTGGTATAAAAAAGTCACTATTTACTTTTTTCATTTGGCCATGTATAACGCATTCATCACTTATCAAAAATTGACCCAACACCAAGTACCCAACACCTTCCTAATATTCATTGAAGACGTCATCACTGCCCTGATGTATCAACAAGGATCCCCCCCAGAAAGCCTTCACTCTGATTGCGTCAGCAGACTGTATGAGCGTCATTTTTCTGACTATATTCCACCATCAGCAAATGGAAGACGCCAAAAAAAAAATGCCGGGTGTGCAGCAAAAGAGGAGTTAGGAAAGACACCAGTTTCCATTGTCCCCAATGTCCCTCCCAACCTCGCCTTTGCATCGGAGAATGCTTCAAACGCTATTATACCATTGTAAATTATTAGCCCATATTTCAAATAGACTGCCATTCCCCATTTACAATTCCTCTGCTGATTATTTCTCTGTTGCCGCAACCAACCATACCACTGCGTTCCATGTGAACTGATCCTGGCCTGTTTATCGACTATGCCTCTGCCTGCCGTCTGCATTTTTTATCCGCCATGTTTTTGCCTTTCACGTGAACTGACCCTGGACTGTATCGACTATGCCTCTGCCTACTGTCTATTTCTGCCCTTTACTTGCACTGACCTCGGCCTGTTGACCATGTTTTTGCCTGCCCCTTGGACTGATCTTTCACCCTGCTACACAGGGGTCTCACATATGTGAGGGGCTCCAAAATGGTGTTCTGATTTGAGATTGGTTTTTTATTTGTTTTGTAATTCCCAGAACAGTGTCTGGTGTCCGGAGGCTTCAAAACGATTTGGGTGGGAGAAGCCTCTACCCCTGTCTCCATTTTTTCCTGACAGAGGCCCTAAGCTTGATGGTCCTGCCTGCTGCCTGGACACATACTTTGGCTGTACTGTACTGCCTGGACACATATCTCTGCCTGCACTGACCCAGGACTTTTTATGGACCATGTGCCTGCTGCCTGGACCAATACTTTGGATGTACTGACCATATCTCTGCCTGCTGCCTGTACTGTGTACAGTATTCCTGCCTGCTGCATGGACAATCCTTTCCCTATTGAAGACCACATCCCTGCCTGCTACCTGGACCAATACGTTGGCTGTGCTGCCAATATCACTACCTGTACTGACTATGGACAGTATTGCTGCCTGCTGCCTGTTTTGTTGTTCCTGCCTGCTGTGGACCACTGCACTACTAAAACCGCAGGTAATCTTTTCTTTACCCTTTGCTCGGCAGAATGTATTTTGTTTTTTTAATTGGTATGCTGTGTGTTAGAAATATGAAGAGCCTTGAACAATGTGATAGGTTCGCAGGAATTTATGTGTGCAATTTATGTCCCTAGAACACCTGGAGGTGCTACTTGGATGTTGGGCCTCTGTATGTGGCTAGTTTGTGTAAAAGTCTCAACATGTGGTATCGCCATACTCAGGAAGAGCAGCGGAAAGTATTTTGGGGTGTCATTTTTGCTATGTACATGCTATGTGTTGGAAATATCTTATGATTGGACAACTTTGTGTAAAAAAAAGTGTTTTAATTTTTTTCCACCTTTTCCAAAAATTTTTGGAAAAAAATGACATGTTCAAAAGACTCATTATGCCTCATAAATTATAAAGTGGGTGTTTGCTTTCCAAAATGGGGTCATTTTGTGGGCAATTCAATTGTGCTGGTGCTCCAGGGCATTCAAAAGTGCAATATGTGGTTGATAAATTAGATGTGTAATTTATGTTCCTAGAATGCCTAAAAGTGCTACATCAATGTTGGGCCTGTGTATGTAGCCAGGCTGTGTAAAAGTCTCACACATGGTGTGAACACCTGGAGGTGCTACTTGGATGTTGGGTCTCTGTATGTGGCTAGTTTGTGTAAAAGTCTCACACATGTGGTATCACCATACTTAGGAGGAGTAGCAGAATGTATGTTGGGGTGTCATTTTCGCTATGTACATGCTATGTGTTGGAAATATCTTATAAATGGACAACTTTGTGTTAAAAAAAAAAATGTGTTTTCATTTTTTTCTCACATTTTCCAAAAACCTCTGGAAAAAAATGAACCGTTTAAAAGACTCATTATGCCTCATAGATTATATGTTAGAGTGTTTGCTTTCCAAAATGGGGTCATTTTATGGGTGTTTACATTGTCCTGCTGCTCCAGGGCCTTCAAAAGTGTGATAGGTCATCATCAAATTAGATGTGTAATTTATGCTTGTAGAACACATGGAGGTGCTATTTGGATGTTGGACCTCTGTATATGGCCAGGCTGTGTAAAAGTCTCACACATGTGGTATCGCCATATTTAGGAGGAGAAGCAGAATGTATTTGGGGGTGTCATTTTTGCTATGTACATGCTATGTGTTAGAAATATCTTATAAATGGACAACTTTATGTTAAGAAAAAAATATTTTTCATTTATTTCCCACGTTTTACAAAACCTTCTGGAAAAAAATGAACCATTCAAAAGACTCATTATGCCTCATGGATTATACGTTAGGGTGCTTGCTTTCCAAAATGGGGTCAGTTTGTGGAAAATTCCATTGTCCTGGTGCTCCAGGGCCTTCAAAATGTAATAGGGCGTTAGGAAATTTTATGTGTAATTTATGTTCCTAGAACGCTTGACGGTGCTCCCTGCATGTTGGACCTCTCTATGTGGCCAGGCTGTGTAAAAGTCTCACATGTGGTATCCCCATACTCAGGATGAGTAGCAGAATATATTTTGGGGGGAGGGGTTAATTTTTGCTATGTACATGCTATGTGTTGGAAATATCTTATAAATGGACAACTTTGTGTTAAAAAAAATGCGTTTTCATTTTTTTCCCACATTTTCCAAAAACTTCTGGAAAAAAATGAACCATTCAAACGACACATTATGCCTCATAGATTATACGTTAGAATGTTTGCTTTCCAAAATGGGGTAATTTTGTGGGTGTTTACATTGTCCTGCTGCTCCAGGGCCTTCAAAAATGTGATAGGTCGTCATCAAAATAGATGTGTAATTTATGCTTGTAGAATGCATGGAGGTGCTACTTCGATGTTGGGCCTCTGTATATGGCCAGGCTGTGTAAAAGTCGCACACATGTGGTATCCCCATATTTAGAAGGAGTAGCAGAATGTATTTTGGGGTGTCATTTTTGCTATGTACATTCTGTGTTGGAGATATCTTATAAATGGACAACTTTGTGTTAAAAAAAATGTGTTTTCATTTATTTCCCACATTTTGCAAAAACTTCTGGAAAAAATGAATCGTTCAAAAGACTCATTATGCCTCATAGATTATACGTTAGGGTGTTTCCTTTCCAAAATGGAGTAATTTTGTGGAAGATTCCATTGTCCTGGTGCTCCAGGGCCTTCAAAAGTGTAATAGGTGGTTGAGAAATGAGATGTGTACTTTATGCTCGTAGAACACCTGGAGGTGCTACTTGGATGTTGGGCCTCTGTATGTGGCCAGGCTGTGTAAAAGTCTCACACATGTAGTATCGCCATACTCAGGAGGAGTAGCAGAATGTATTTTGTGGTGTCATTGCAAGTATGCATATGCTGTGTGTGAAAAATAACTTGTTGTTAGGACAATTTTGTGTAAAAAAAACATTTGTCTTCATTTTCCCAAGAATTGTGGGAAAAAAATGACTACTTCAAAAAACTCACCATGCCTCTTACTAAATACTTTGGAATGTCTACTTTCCAAAAAGGGGTAATTTGGGGGGTATTTGTACTTTCCTGGCTTGTTAGTGTCTCAGGAACTGAGATAAGTGGTCAGTACATCAGGTGTGATCAATTTTCAATGATTTGCACCATAGCTTGTAGACTCTATAGCTTTCACAGAGAATAAATAATATACACTAATTTGGATTATTTTTACCAAAGATATGTAGCAGTATAAATTATTGCCCAAATTTATGAAGAAAAATTACTTTTTGCAAAATTTTACAATACAAACTAAATAAAAGTGTTTTTTTTCAAAATTTCCGCTCCTTTTTCGCTTATATTGCAAAAAAACAAAAACAAATCAAAAGAAAGCTCTATTTGTGGGAAAAAAATATAAAAATTTTGTTTGTGCACAGTGTAGCATGACTGAGTAATTGTAATTCAAAGTGTGAGAGCGCTGAAAGCTGAAAGTGTAAGTGTCCTGGCATTTTTTATCACAACCAGGAACTACTAGCACTAAAAATAGGAGAGGAGCAGAGGTTATACATACTGGGTTGTGGAATGCTTCCCTTTTCAATACTCCAGGGAACCCAGGCCCTAATTTGGCAGTATTCAAAAGTTTAGTTCTTTGGTATTTAGATGAACAACAATTTCGCTTGAGATCTGATAGGGAATTACATATTGGTATGAATCTTTATGTGATCAAAAATGTAGTTATAAGACCTGCAGACAAAGGAGGGGGTACTATTCTTTTGAATAAAGATGATTACCTACATGAAATGAATAATTTATTGTCACAGGAATACTGTACATATGAAATTCTCAAGAAGGATCCAACATTTGGATATAAACGTAATTTAGACAAAATCGTTCAGGAAGGGTACCAAAAGGGGATATTGTATAAAAAGGAGAAAGAATTTTTAATACCTTTAGCTCCTTGCATCCCTATTATATACTATGTTCCAAAGATGCATAAGAGTCCCACTAGATCACCAGGGAGACCAATAGTGAGCGGGATTGATTCCCTTAGCGCACGTATTGTAAGTATATAGATTTCTTTTTACAACCCCAATTAACTACAATTGATATAGATGAGAAGACTCTACTGGTAACGGATGTCTCCTCTCTATATACAGTCATACCACACTTTAAAGGCTTTGAGGTGGCTAAGTATTTTTTGGAGAAATCAGGCACTACATCTGCAAGACAACAGAATTTCATACTGGAACTATTACAGTTAGGTATGACACACAATTATTTATTTTTTGGAGGAGAGTTTTATTTACAACGGACATGTGTAGCCATGGGAGCTAAATTTGCTCACAGTTTGGCTAACCTGTTCATGTCGTTATGGGAGGAATTTAATAATTATGAGAACAGATCCCCCCATTCGCTTTTTTGGCTGCGTTTCATTGATGACGCTCTCTTTATATGAAGAGATGATGCCTACTCTCTAGATAAGTTTATGGAAGACTTAAACTCCAATACATGGGGAATTAATTTTACCTATCAATACAGTAACATAAGCATCACATTTTTGGATTTAGTTATATACAAGGAAAATAATAAACTTTTCACCAAAACTGTTTTTAAAAAAATGATAAAATGGATTTATACCTCATGATAGCTGCCATCATCCCCTTTGGCTGAAAGCCATCCCAAAGGGTAATTTCAGAGGGGTAACAAAGGAGCTAAGACATCACTACATTTCATGATAGAACTGACTAATTCATGATAGAACTTTTTTGCCATACCGATTGTTTGCATATTTTTCTTGTAAGTGCAATCTTTTATCCTTTATTAAATTTTATCTTGCATACCGCACGATGAGCCTTTTTTGGATATATATCTCTTCAACATTAGTGTTGAGCGAACCCGGACTGTAACGTTCGGGTCCGTACCGAACTTTCGGGTGCCCGTGGCACGGACCCGGACCCGGACATTTCAAAAATCGTTCGGGTTCGGTCCGGGGTTCTGCTATTTTACTCCACGTGTTGAGAAGCTGCAGGGCAGCCAATCAACAAGCGTTTCACTGGTTTGCCCTTAGAAGCCATCACAGCCACGCCTACTAATGGCATGGCTGTGATTGGCCAGTGCATCATGTGACCCAGCCTCTTTATAAGCTGGAGTCACCGTGCTGCAGTCACATGCTCCTTGGGTTAGTGTGGGGAAAGGTAGCTGACTGCGTGAGGGAGAGATTTGAGACATTTTAAGACCTGATCCTGCATCCTGAGATAGATTACTTTACTACTGCTGTC
>BLSH010510647.1:165946-200977 GCA_018402905.1 Glandirana rugosa
AATCTTCTTTCAACCCCTGACAAGACTCATAACAAAGGAGAACCTCTTAAGCCAATTCTCCAAGAGGAAACAATACTCAGAACAGTCCCCAACTTTCTTCTAAAAGGTGGCATCAGCCTTGCAGTTGAATTGGGAAGCAGTCGTATTGGCTTTTCCAGGTAGTACCTAGAGTGGCATAGATGTCTGGAAACTTGATCAGCTCTTCATCTTGCCTGGGCCCTCCACGAAGGGCATGGCTAGGCCTCCTAGAATAAGGTCTTCATAGATCCTTAAACCTGTCCAGATGGCATATAGAGAGGTGGGATATCCTCCGCCACTGGAGCTCAAAGCACATTTATGAGAAGCATGGCAGATACCTGTGCATCATGCGCTAAGGTATCAGCAGAAGTAGGGTGCAGACAGCTTGCTTGAATGCACCGAATACTTTCATTCCGCGCTGCAAAGTGAAGGTAACTCTGACTGCATCGGAAGCTTTTGGGTCTACTGTTTTGTCGGCGGCTGTCGGCCATGAGATTTTTGATACCGATTTATGAGTCTGCTGTTTGATGTATTCCCTCCCTTTATGTGGTTGATTGCTTGGGTACATCCCATAGTAGGCTGACATGAGGAGGTCCAGGAATAAGGAAAATTGTTTTCATACTTACCGTAATTTTCCTTTCCTGGATCCTCCTCATGTCAGCCGAAGAATTCCCACCCAAAGTCCGTCGCGAGGTGGGTAAACTGAACACTGCATATGGGCAGACAGCCGCCTCTTATAGGCTTGGGAAGAGGTTGTCCTGAAGGGGTCAGAGGGGCGGAGCTGACCCATAGTAGGCTGACATGAGGAGGATCCAGGAAAGGAAAATTACGGTAAGTATGAAAACAATTTTCCTTATTCCTGTCAAAAATAAGTATACAGTAAGGCAACAGTTTGCTATTTATGATATAGGCAAAGTCCAGACCTTATGGAACAATGTTTTAGCTACAACAGTAGGCATGTTTGACACAAATGGAAGACAGAATTTCAGGAGAAGAACCTCAAACTGTGAAGAATCGTAATGGAAATGCTATGGTTCAGGATCTAGGTAGCTTGCAGTCATCGAGTTAGCTATGAAATTCTGAATCCTATCAAAGCGCGCTTGATAAAAATGTGAGGCCATCTGGCTGAAAGTTGATGTGACCAGTCTGTCTGGCAAGTCAGTTGAGCTTGTTGTCACAATGCGTTGAAGATGGCTGTAAAACCTATAAAAAACAGTGTGGAAACTTTCTGAAGAACCCTCGTATTAGATCTTTTAACAAGATCAAGATTTAAATCATGCTAGAAAATGCACCAAGTAATGACTCAAAATGAAATATGAGAGGGTTATAGATTGGCCTAGAAACAACCCTGATTTTAAAGGGGTTGTAAACCTTCAAGGTTTTTCACCTTAATGCATTCTATGGTTAAGGTGAAAAACCTCCTGCATTGCAGCAGACCCCAGAGACCCCCTAATACTTACCTAAACCCGGTCTTTCCAGCGACGGGGACGAGCACACCAGCTCCAGCCAGCGTCTCGGGTCCTGATTGGATAGAATGATAGCAGCGCAGCTGAGTCCTGTTGTCTGTTTCAATGGACGCAGCAGCAGGACACGGTAGTGCGCCCGGAGGGAGATCGCTTCTCCGTTGGGGCACCCTATGAGGGGAGGAGCCAGGAGCCTCACTGGGGGACCCCAGAAGAGTAGGATCGGGGCCACTCTGTGCAAAACCCTTGCACAGAGGAGGTAAGTATGACATGTTTGCTATTTTAAAAAATAAGGAACGTACCTTTACAAACCCTTTAATGTCATTGAAATGCTGTGAGGGATCTAAAACGGAGAGTGTATGCATAGAAATCCACAAAAAAACTGGCAACTGAAGGAATTTAGCATTGTGCAGTGGTCAGATATTCAGTTATGCAAACCACCCATAATAAGTAATTTCCCCCTAAAAGGAATAGTACCAGCTTGGAAAGCTAAAGATGCACTTATTTTTACAACAGTACACCATGTGCCACATCTATATATAATTTTGTTAAAGAAATGATTGAAAAAGTAAAATTTCCTTGTAATTTTTAAATATAAAACTCTTTTTTGTAGGCACTGTTTGCATGAAAATCTATTGTTTAAAAGTCAACAATTTCCATGGGTTGTACTTACTTTCACGTGACAATACCTGGTTATTCTGCCATGTAGTTTCATGTTCAGACATTTCCCACTATGGGATGAAAACTGTCTTTCTATTGTGCTCCTAGTTTGATACACTGTCACAAGAGCTTCAGTTTGAGACTACTGCATCTTCATCATACTGCAGAGTGAACCGAAATTAGGCAATGGTGCCATTTACCTACATGGCACCCATACATGTAAAAAAAAGCTTGTTTACCCATATGAGATACGACAGGGGTATCAACCAATAAAATCTTCATTGACCATCATATACACAGTATATTGCAGTAAGCAGTTGCATTGAGCAGGCCAAAAATGTCTTGTTGGTAGTATTTGAACTTAAACTTGAGAAACGTTCATTTTTCTGTTTCTGGTGAAGTATGATTTTTTTTTATTCTGTGTTGATGATACCTTTTATTCTAAGCTTACAACAATAACATTTTTTTTAGCAACACCTTCCAGGCTCCAACAACATAAGGTCAGTTAGATCCAATGTATTCATAGGATGGGCCTATGGAAATAATGATATCATAGGACTGACATTATACAGGCTCTGTAGGAGGCTAGGGAGCAGAGAAACCACTGGAGCGCTGCCAGTTGGCAAACTCTAGACAGGACGAACCTAAACGGTCGTCATGTAAATAAAAAGAATTATCAAAATATTCCAACCTTAAAGAAACACTTTAATTTCTGTGAAGAAATACGGCTGCCTGTTCTAACACCAAGTAGTCTGGATGGTGGATGGTTTTGTATGATGAAAGGATCTGTTGGTACATGTAGTCATGATACTCTACTATTCTTCTGTTCTTAAGGTACAAACTGTTAAAAACCCAAGAAGTCAAACAACCATTTCTTCCCAGGAATAGGTACTTTAAGGCCTCATATAGACGGGCATTTCGAAAAAACGAGCTGTAACGTCGGTACCGACACCAGGAAAAAAATCTGCGTTAAAAACACGATTTCATCGGCATTTTGCATTGGCGTGAATGTGCGTTATTGAGCGTCAGCGCAAAGTCACGTTTTGTTTAAAAAGACATCCCTCTGCTATTTTTGGATATTTTCAAACATAAAACGCTGGTGCTAAAAACGTTGCTACGGCACTAATGTGCGTTATTGAGCATTTTGCTGGCTCAGCGTCCAAACGCTCTAACGCTGCAGCTTCGGAATGAGCGTTAGATTTATAGCTTAAGAACGCCAATGCCACTTACAGCTCAAAAACTTCAAAATGTATATGAGGCCATTGAATAACATGGTGTGGCGTTCTTAGGCTGTAAAAACAGCTCAAAAACACAGCATTAATAACGCCCATGTGTATGAGGCCTAAAGAACAAGCCTGTGCAAATGGATAAACAATACACTGTTTCCAGCAAAGGAGCTAGCGCAATTGTTAAATATATATGGCCATACCCCATATCTGCTCAAGGGGACTTCTTTTGATGGGATGGTTGTTTGCTAAGATTTAAAAAATCCTTTCCCCTAGAAAAATAAATCTGGTAAAGGGGTTCTGTGGAGCCCTCACCATTTCACGTCTATGCCGCTGTAGTCTGCACGTCTTCCTGTCTCAGCACTCTTTCACCAGGGCTCATAGAGGTTGAAAAGCCAGTGGGGAAACTCTATTTACATATTTGATAGGGGGTGAGATTCCCTATCTCCTGTGAACCATTTAGATATATTAAACACCAACTGATATTTTATATTTAACATCTATTGATATTTTTGTTCAATAAATAATTCAAAAGCCAAAATATTTATTGTGTTTTTATTTATGTATATCAGGTTTATTTGTCAGCTTTATTTGAATAAAGTTTGTCTATTCAAATATGTTGAAAAAGTCAACAATTTCCATGCAAGGTACTTCATTTTTCACACATATTTATTTACAAAACATGCCAGGCGTAAATGGGTTCAGGTGCAACATATCCATAGGAATTTTTCCACAAAGTATGTACAAAGTGTAGTGACTGAGTAAACTGCAATAACCTTAAGTTGCTAATCAGATTTTAGTCTGCTTTAACTGGATCAGTAGACGCCTAACTGGTTGTACACGTTCACTGCACTCTTCATGTAGTCATATAACTTTTATATAACCATATTAGTCTGGAATTTTTGTAGAACAAAGTGATTTTATAGAAGTAATTTTTTTCAAACCAATATATTTTCTAATATGTTTCAAGTAAATAGAAACCTACTGTAATGTCCCAATGCTTTTGTTGGGGTACTTTTATACTTCTGCACTTCTTCAAATTGCCTTTGAAGGACTGTAGTTTAGTGATGGAACAAGGCCATACTTCTGCTCATTGACTCATATTATTAATTCCTCCTCCTGGTCCAAAATTGAAAACAAATCTTTCCATAAAATTTAGAAGAGTAATCAGATCTGCAGCGATGAGTTCACTAAAAACACCACTGACATAATATCTGGACCCTTTTGGGGTTTAGAATTTTTACAGAAAACCCATGATGGATGTAAAACATATTGATGAAATACTGCAAGTGGAGAACATATATTTTGCCAAGAAAAAGTTTGTGACGTAAACAACAGAAAATTACTTAGTTTCCCCTTTACATATGCTAAATAAAATTTATATGTATTAAAACTGAACAGAACTCCAGGCAGATAAAAATACTCAAACGCAGCTTTGTGTTAATTAAAGCAGACCTTCAGTCATTTTTTCAACTTTCCATCTATTAAATCTTTTGCCCTTGTTGTTTTAAATTTGCATAGTGAAACATTTTTTTTTCTGCCAGTAAATACCTTATACAGCCCACTTCCTGTTTCTTGTCTGGTCATTAGCATAGGCCAGGGTTTCTCAACTAGGGTTCCTCCTGAGGTTGTTAGGGGTTGCTTGAGCAGTAAGCAATTTCTGCTTCTCAGATAAGCTCCCATTGACACCTTTGGTCTTTTTAGCTCTCTGTAAAAGGGTAATTCTTCACAATGATCACAAATGTAAGTAGCATTCTTCCACTGACCATCTCAATAATGTATCATGAGTTGTAAACATAGTAAGTTTTAGCAGGGGTTCCCCAGTTTTTTTAAGGGTTCCTCCATGTTGAAAAGGTTGAGAAAGACTGGCCTATGCATTTGACATCATGCACAGCTCTCTCTCTCTCACTCTCCTGAGAGTTTGCCAGGAAGGGAGGGGGGATGAGTCATAAGAGGGCCAATGAGAGCTGCAGAGCTGGAGGTGTAGCTCTGTGTGTCTGTGTAAATCCAGGAAGTGAACAGGCAGCAGCTTCAGCTGCCCACAGTTAAAATGAATGCAGCCAGACTTGGTGGAGGGAGATTTCTGCAGCATATTTGGAAAGTACAGAATCACACTATATATAAAGCAATATGCAAAGTGGTTGGAGGGAAGCTTCAGAATGGCAAAGATGTTTTTTATTACAAATTGTGTGAGCAGACTGCAGTTCCTCTTTAATAAATGCAATAATAGAAAATTAGACTTGATATCAGCCTCTTGCAATCCACTATACTTAGACTGGGATAGGAAGTGGCAGCCCTAGGAGCCAATCAGGTGTGTGGTATGTAAATGCAAGCAGGCTGGATAATAAAAGAGAGGGCACTGTAAATGAAGAGAGGATGTCACCACCTGGCTGAGCTATGTGGGCTGTGTAAATCTCAGGACTTGATGGGAAAAAATGCAAACCCTTCAATAGGTAAAACAGCTAGTTTATATATATTTAATTGAGGTTTGAATTCCCGTGCATTAAAACTAAACTAAAATAGTCAGTTGTCTTATTTTTATAATTGCATTCTTCAATAGACTAAAAACGAATTATTAGTGTTCCTTGATTATTAATGCAGTAGTAAACTCGTATTATATACAAAATATTCACATCGGCTGCAGCCAATGACATCACTAGACATCATTCCCTCCTAGATTGTAAGCTCTACTGAGCAGGGCTCTCTGATTCCTCCTGTATAGACAGTGCATTGTAACTGTACTGTCTGCCCTCATGTTGTAAGCACTGTGCAAACTGTTGGCGCTATATAAATCCTGTATAATAATAATAATAATAATTATGTCACTGAGTATGCCCTGAATGCAGAGAGCGCCAAGCCACGAGCGTGACTTCTATGAGCTTGCACGAGAGTAACGTAATTGTGGCCCGGCCATGCAAACATCTGGGGAGTGCAAACCCAGGTGACAACGGAAGCACAGGGAGCAGTAACAGCTCAGGAGGGCTCAGTTTAAAATGTAAGCCTGTCATAATGTACTAATACACGGTGCATACTAGCACATTATTGCATAAACCTGCAGGGGCTCAATTAAAAAAAACACAATGGTAGAGCTTACTACAGATTTAAAGTAAAAACAAACATGTCCATTTAAATGGCAAGAGAATACTTTACTACCATACTTACCAATCCAAACATTAAGTAATATAAAACCAGTCTCGCACAATAAAATGTTTAAAGGTTCACATTAATCAGATTTGGAAAGGAAGCAATAAAGTTTAGTCCAGAACAGTCAAACTACTTTTCATTTGGAGTGAGACAATTAATAAATGCCTTCCTGAAAATATCTGCCTGTTTAGCAGTATTTAAAAGTGTGTATTGCTGGTTTATCCATAACATATACTGTATGCTCCGTAGAAGGCCCAAGGTCATCATACCCCTCCATGCTCACTTTCTGACCCGTGCAACCTATTTCCTGATACTCTCATGCACTCTTCCTCGCTCCAAACTGTGTTTCTGCCCCCACTCTCATTTAGTCGATAAAAACATGTATAATATATATAACTTCAATTTCAACAGATTTTTCTGGGGACTCTTTAGGGTGTGCCTCTTGATGGAGAGTTGTCACCACCAATTTCTAGTAGTTAGACTACCTAACCTTGTCCATCAAGGGGACCAGAGCAACTATGATACTCCCTGTTTTGTATCCACTGTCCTTTGGATCATCAAATCCACCTAACAAGATGCTAAAATTCTGCGTTAAAGCCACTAGAGCTTGGACATAGAAACTGCCCAGAGCTGCTATTGAATGAAGCTTGTAGGACGCTTGCTGAAGGAAGTCAATATAGGATGGTGACATTACCAAACTCTCCTTCTAAAAATATTAGGTCTTATTTGCCACATTGAATAAAGAACCAATGTCAATTACAGCCAAAACCTTTTGTTTCATTCTGTACAGAGAAGGGAGGGTTAGATACTCTGTCGGGTTTTCATTGCTTAGGAGGGATTTGGTTTGTTAGGGAAGTGAAGACAGATGTCTCCAACAGGAGGACATACACAATCACATCTCATTGCAATGAGAAGTGGAGGTTCCAACTTTACCATGGCTGCATGGTTTTCTGAAAAGCATTAATATATCATTGATGGATTTTACTTGATGCCTGAAGCTGCTCTTTAACTTACTTTAGGTGGAGATAATGTTTGCGAAACAGGTCTAGCTATTAAGGGATTAACTTACATTAAAAGATAAGATTAAAAGAAGTTATTTATAATGAGTGAAATAAATGCTTACAGCAACCAATCAGATTCTGCATGTCATTTTTTGGGAGAGCTAAGGGTTGACTTCAAGCCAAACAGCTAATTATACAGTTGAAATACTAAGGTTCAGATCACACTGGTTTCCAAATGCCTGCTGTACACATCATTCTTCATACTAGCTTTTTAGAAGCTGAAGCTTGTGTTGAGGATAAATATAAAGAAACTGTATTTACCTGATGAAACAGTAAGGCCTCATACACACGGGCGTATCTTTAAAAATAAACAAAACGTTGGGCCCGACGTCAAGCAAAAAAAAATTGGCGTTTTTCGGCGTTATGCATCGGCGTTAGTGAGTGTAAGTGAGCGTCGGCGTCAATAGGCGTTTTAAAAAAAAAATCATCTCTCTGCTATTTTTCAACCTAAAAAAGTCGGCGTCAAAAAATGCCGGAAAATGCTGGTACAATATTAGTTGCCATTTGTTGGCGTTAGTTGGTGTTTGTTGGCATTTTGTGGCGTCTGTGTCAAAAAATGCCAAAACGTTACAGCCTCAGAACGCGATGGCCGTGGGTTCTACTTTCAGCTCACTAACGCCGACGCCATCTACAGCTCAAAAACGCTGACGTTTTTATGGGGCCATTGACTAACATGGAGAGCTGCAAAAAACGCCAGAAAACGCCGGCGTCAAAAAACGTCAGTGAGGCCTTAAGCAGAACTCCTGGCAAAAATAAGATACAAATGAATAGTCATTAGAAGATGCAATAACAATACATTTGGTTGTTTTTACAGAGATTCAATCCAGACATTTCCCCTGCAGTACTTTTTGATTTGCCACTAGATGTCCTCAATCTGATGGCCAGCATCATTCAGCCCTGCTTTCCTCTATCACCATGCTAAAACTGCTTCTTCCTCTCACATTCCAGCATTGCTGTAGTGTCTATGAGAGGCTGATAAAAGGTCAAATTCAGGCAATTACACTACTTGCATTTAAAACAATACAATGAATGATGTAATATTATTACAATGCTGCATTAATCTGACCCCTTTAAAGATGCCTATTATTATTATGCTGGATTTATATAGCACCAATAGTTTGTGCAGCACTTTACAACATGAGGGCAGACAGTACAGTTACAATACAATTCAATATAGGAGGAATCAGAGGGCCCTGCTTGTTAAAGCGTACAATCTAGGAGGGAGGGTCGTGTGATACAAAAGGTAATAACAGTGGGGGATGATCTGATGGAGAAAATAAAAGTACAGTTGTTAGGTGGAGTCAGGATAAGCTTCTCTGAAGAGAAGGGTTTTCAGGGATTGTCTAAAAGCAAACAGAGTAGGAGATATTTGGGTAGGGAGTTCCATAGGATGGGAGAGGCTCTGGAAAAGTCCTGGAGGTGAGCATGGGAGAAGGTGACCAGGGAGCTAGAGAGCAGGAGGTCTTGGGAGGAATGCAGAGAATAATTTGGTTGGTATTTTGAGAATGGCTCGTGGATGGCTTTTTAAGTTGTTGTTAGTATTTTGAATATAATTTGTTGGGTGAGCGGAAGCCAATGGAGGGATTGACAGAGAGAAGTAGCAGATATTAAAGTGGTTGTAAAGCCGCCCCCCCCCCCAAAAAAAAAACATGCAAAGCAAAGGCATAATGAGCTAGTATGCAGCGCATACTAGCTCCTTATGAAACACTTACCTTGGAACAAAGCTGTTGCAGCGGTCTCGGCACACTGCTGTGACCGGCAATATCCTTCTTCCGGGTCTGTGGCTCCGTCCAATCACAGCGTGGGCTCCAGCGCTGTGATTGGCGGAGCCACGCTGACATCACTTCCGCGCATGCGAGCTTTCATTTCTGTCATGAATACAGAAGAAACGGCACCCTGGGCGGGCTACCCCAGGTGCCGATTCTTCAGTGCGCATGTGCCGATGATGTCGGCACATGCAGATACAGGGGATATCTCCTAAACCGTACAGGTTCTGGAGATATTTCCTGGACCTACAGGTAAGCCTTGTCATAGGCTTACCTGTAGTTTAAAGTGGTTGTCATGACTTGACAACCACTTTAAGCAGTTGGTAAGGTGGATGAGCCTGGCAGCAGCATTCACGATGGATTGAAGGGGGGAAAATTAGATCCTGTCTAAATTGGCCCTAGTATATGAATGTGAGTTAGTGACCTTAGATTGCAAGCTCCTTGAGGGTAGGGACTGATGTGAATGTATAATGTATGTGTAAAGCGCTGCATAAATTGACGGCGCTATATAAAGCACCTGAAATAAATAAATAAAAATAAATAGCATATGTAAATGTAAGCCAATGAGGACGAAGTTGCAGTAGTCGAGGCAAGAGATGACCAGGGAGTGTACTAGGAGCTTTGTGGTGTCTTTGGTTAGAAGTGAGCGTATTTTGGAGATGTTGCAGAGGTTGAGATGGCAAGATTTGGACAGTGATTGGACATGGAGCCTAAAGGATAGATCAGAGTCCAGGATTACACCTAGAACCTTGGCATGCAGGGATGGGCTGATAGTTGTGCCATCAATCTTGACAGAGAGAGATCAGGGAAAGGGACACGTGGGGGATGAAAAATTATGAGCTTGGTTTTGGATAAATTGAGTTTAAGGAAATGGTGTGACATCCAGACTGATGTCTGTTGTTGATATGCCTATAGTTCAAAGCTTTAAAAAACACAGATGCCTTAGTAAACCTTTTTCCCCAACTATATAACTGCATTGGAGAAGTTGAGTGGCAATATTTTTCAAAACCATTACCCCTGGCACTACAAGTGAAGTTTATTACACTGATGATGAACAGTGTGCAAGCTTTCCGTTCAGAGGTTAATCCATTATGCCCATCAGCTTGCTATCTGGTTATCTGTCTATCTATCAATCTATCTACACATACACACACTATATATATAGGCCTCCATTTTTAATGGTCAAAAAAACTGAAAGAACTTAAAAGTAGTACAACTGGAGGAACAGAAAACACAAAGAATATTTCTAAATTTATGAAAGTGATTTTAGTTGTATGGGAAAGTGAATTGGGAGAGTTTTAGAGCCCGTATATTATTATCCTAAGAATGATTCATTTTACTATCCTAAGGGACTAGTATTCAGGTGATGGGTGGAATATTGGAGTAGCTAGAGCGCTATGACGTGCCATTTACTGTTAGAGATAAAGATATAAATAATAATTAAGAATAAAGATAATGAGGTAACTCGAAGGTCCCTTGTGGCACCGTGACTCATCCTTGGGTCACTGGGATCGCGCAGAAACAAAAGGCAATTAACAATAAGGTTTTGAATTTGGCTAACTTTTATTCTCGCCAAGATGACCTTAGTAAGTGTTGACATCAACCACATTCAACACCAGTATGAATTGATATTTATACGTGATAATCATAATGATTTATTATGTGTTTGTAGACTAAGCATCCTCCAAGGCTTCTGAACAAGTACTCAAGATACGCACAGAACTTAACCATGCCGTCATGTAACATCAAGAAATCGTTCTGTTTTGTTTTTTTTATACTCCTATTTATTGAACGTTTTGGTAAAAAAAAAAAAATGCAGCAGGTACATCATGTCAGCTGTACAGAGTATACTTCCAAACAGTTTTCAAATGGGCAATCACAGTAAAGGTGAGATTTACAAACAAATTCAGTAAATATCACATAGCCAACAAGAAGATAGTGAGTTGCATAACGATTGGAAGGCATAGAAGGAAAAATGGAACTAAGCAAAACTACAAGTTCCAGTAACCGGTTAGATAACCATTGATTTATGTTGTATAATTATACCAAAAAAAATAGGTAAGTTCACCTCTGAGATATAAAGCATATGCCTCCTCACAAACAAAATACTGGATACAAATCAACTAGTGTCTAGCATCTCACATATGTCAAAAAGTTTGACCTATGGACCTCAGATTTAATTAAATTTGCATTCCCTGGCTTCATAAGGCATCTAAGAAATCATTGTTATATATTATTGAAAATATGAGCTAATGATGTCATGGGGTTATTGAGGGTGCTACTTTAAAATTATGCCAGCCCTTTATTTTATGTACAAAATTTCTAACGTGTTTAAAAAAAAAAATGATCTTAGTTTTAATATGACACTCTATTTAGTACCTTGAAAATCCCAAGGCATTTGCTTTTTTCAGTGTTCTAATATAAAAGGATGACAGTACTGCCCCTAAATGGGGCCAACGCCTCCTAACAGTGGCAACAGAAAAGTGGATATGTTGCCCCTAGCAACCAGACACATGACTGCTATTATTACTTTTCTACAGCAGATTAACACAAAGTAAGGATTCTGATTAGCAGTACAAATATTTTATTTTTTCATTAATAAATCAGCCTAAAAGTGTTTATGTGTTCTTTATGAACTAGATCATAATGAGAGTGCTAAATTTACTCCCGCGCACAAGGCCATAATTGAGGCCACAGAGAATTCCAATCAACTGAATTACATCTTGCCATATTTTCCTTGAATAGAGGAGGCTAAACTAGAGGGAATTGGTGGTATTTTAATATGCGACCTCAAGCGTCTTATTAGGAGGAACACACATTTTACAAATTACTGAGACCATGGCTTCTGTGTGTTATCCATATTGTATTAACACCATATATATAAAAAAAAGTCTTGTTTGTAATGTCAGTACTATATCACCGTTTTTGTCAGCCGAGGATTGTGCAAGTTGTGACCTGACAGTTTCATCAACATAGCAAATGTGAACAACAGATGTATTTTATAACATATGATAAGGAATGTAAACCTGTCCATGCTGTCAGAGCCATGGTGTGTCCTAAGAAGGAGTTCAAACTATGTGCTAATACTGCTGTTCCCTGCTTCAGACATATATAAAAGCACACAGCAAACTGCCTGAAGGAGCCGTCCTAGTCATACTGGTCTGATACTCTGATTACTTGTAACACAGGGAGGGGCACAAACGCTCCATATGAGCTGCAATAAGCTGAAAAGGGAACGGCAGGCAAGGAGAGACCTATTTCACATATCTGTAATGGCTACGGCTTTCATGTCAATTTCTTTTATGTACCGGCAGTTCTTCATTCTGTTAGTGATACCTATGCATTTTACCCTGACATGTGGAACTCACTTTTCTGAGGCTACAATCATTTCTTTACTGACTCTGAACTCTGCTTTTTGAAACATATACAACCAGTGAATGAACTCTGTGCTACCTTAATAGCTGCCCCACCCACTCCCAATGTATGAAATAGCAGATAAAAAGTCAGTTCAAGTCAGAATCTCAGATTATTTCAGCAGATCTTATTCGTAAAAATTCTTAAAAATGTGTGTAGGCGGGGGCCTACTGCATCCATGCTTGTGGGGTAACACTCACGCATCAATGCCCAGGAGATGAGCTTCCACAGTGTGCAATAATAGAGTGCAGAGTTCCTCTGAAAAGCGACTTGTCCCATGTCACTACACAGTGTAACGTGTATGTTTGCATTATGGGGGACAAGCTGACCCTGCGCCTACTCCACCAGTCCAGCGTACCATTGTTATCTCATTCCCAGTCACAGAATGGGGTTCCGCCGAGCACCTAGCGTGGACCTCATGAATGCTCTCACTTAACTGTCCTTTCCATATCACGTGACCAGGCCATAGATCTCCATAACTATAGTCTGCTCTCGGTTGCCATGGGGGGAGATGGTCTGCTATGGAGGGAGCCAGAACACCGCCCTCCTCACTACTGGAGGACCTGCCACCTTACTAGGTACTATGCTTTACCACTTCAGTACTGGGCACTTATGCACCTTCCTGCCCAGACCAATTTTCAGTTTTCAGTGCTCTCACACTTTGAATGAAATATCTCAGTCCATGCTACACTATATCCAAACAAAATTTTTATAAAATTGTTTCTCACAAATAGAGCTTTCTTTTGGCGGTATTTAATCACCACTGTTTTTTTTTTTAATTTGTTTGCGGTATAAGCGAGAAAAGAGCATACATTTTGAAAAAAAAAACACTTTTTTTTTAGTTTATATTGTAAAATTTTGCAAATAAGTAATTTTTCTTCATAAATCTGGGCCAAAATGTATACTGCTACATATCTTTGGTAACAATTACCCAAATTAGTGGGTATTATTTAGTCTGTGTGAAAGTTATAGAGTCTACAAGCTATGGTGCCAATCACTGAAAATTGATCACACCTGATGTACTGACAGTCTATCTCATTTCTTGCGACACTAATAAGCCAGGAAAGTACAAATACCCCCCAAATGACCCCCTTTTTGGTAAGTAGACAGTCAAAAGTATTTAGTAAGAGGCATGGTGAGTTTTTTGAAGTAATAATTTTTCCCACAATTCTTGGGAAAATGAAGACTTTTTTTTTTACACAAACTTGTCATATTAACAGGTTATTTCTAACACACAGCATATGCATACTTGCAACTACACCCCAAAATACATTCTGCTCCTCCTCCTGAGTATGGTGACACCACATGTGTGAGATTTTACACAGCCTGGCCACATGGAGAGATCCAACATGCAGGGAGCACCATCAAGTGTTCTAAGAGCATAAATTACACATCTAATTTCCTAATGACCTATTACACTTTTGAAGGCCACGGAGCACCAGGACAATGGAATTGCCCACAAAATGAACCATTTTGGAAAGCAAACACCCCAACATATAATCTATGAGGCATAATGAGTCTTTTGAATGGTTCATTTTTTTCCAGAAGTTTATAGAAAATGTGGAAAAGAAATGAAAACTGTTTTTTTTACACAAAGTTGTCCATTTATATTTAAAAAATGACATCCCAAAATACATTCTGCTACTCCTCCTGAGTATGGCGATACCACATGTGTGAGACTTTTACACAGCCTGGTCACATACAGAGGCCCAACATTGAAGTAGCACCTTCAGGCGTTCTATGAGCATAAATTACACATCTCATTTCTCAACCACCTATTACCATTTTGAAGGCTCTGGAGCACCAGGACAATGGAATTGCCCACAAAATGACCCCATTTTGGAAAGCAAACATCCCAACGTATAATCTATGAGGCATAATGAGTCTTTTGAACGGTTCATTTTCTTTCAGAAGTTTTTGTAAAATGTGGGGAAAATAAATGAAAAGGCATTTTTTTTTTTACACAAAGTTGTCCACTTATAAGATATTTCAAAGACACAGCATGTACATGGCAAAAATGACACCTCGTCAGCGACAGCAAAAGCAATCATCCAGGCAGCAGGCAGGAATACTGTCCATAGTTAGTACAGGCAGAGATACTGTCAGCACAGCCAAAGCATTGGTCCAGGTAGCAAGCAGAGATGTCCAGGCAGAAATACTGTCCATAGTCAGTAGAGGCAGCAGGCAGGGATATGGTCAACACAGCCAAAGTATTGGTCCAGGCAGCAGCAAGAAACATAATCCATAAAGTCCTGGGTTATTACAGACAGCAATATGGTCAGCACAGCTAAAGTATTGGTCCAGGCAGCAGGAAAAAAACGTAATCCATAAAGTCCTGGGTTATTACAGGCAGCAATATGGTCAGCACTGCTAAAGTATTGGTCCAGGCAGCAGGAAGAAACATGGTCCATAAAGTCCTGGGTCATTACAGGCAGCAATATGGTCAGCACAGCCAAAGTATTAGACCAGGCAGCAGGAAGAACCATCAAGCTTAGGGCCGGGGGGCAGGGGTAGAGGCTTCTCCCACCCAAATCTCTTTGAAGCCTTTGGACACCAGACCCTGTTCTGGGAACACTGAAAACCAAAAACTGGTTTAATCTACTCAGAACGCTATTCTGAAGCCCCTCACATATGTTAGACCCCTGTGTACTAAAGTAGAAGGGCAAAATATCAGTCCAAGTGGCAGACAAAAACATGGTCGATTAACAAGCTGAGGTTGGTGCATGTCAAAGTCAGAAACATGGTTTAAAACGGCAGGCAAAGACATTGTCGGTAAACAGGCCAGAGTCAGTTAATGTAAAAGGTAGAAACATGGTAGCAAGCAAATGATCCACACAGGTATTTGAAATTGGGAAATGGCAGTCTTTTAAAAATAAAGGGAACTAATATCTAATTGATGTGTGGTAACCTTTGAAGCAATCTCTGATGCACAGGCCAGGTTGGGAGGGACTTTGGGGGCAATAATAACTTCATCCGGATTCTGTGGGGGGAATGTTATAGGGAAAATGTTGCTCATGAAGTCGACTCACACTATCAGAGCGAATACTTTCTGGGGTGGGTGCTTGCTGGTAAATCAGGGCAGTGACGACAGTGATGGGCTTGTTTTCAGTTGAATTTTGGTAGCAGAAAAACAAATTAAACATAGCCATATGAAAAAGATGAAATGCAACTTTTTTATACCAGTAACAGGGCTTTTGGGTTGACAAATATAGTTGTATAGCATCTGGTTATTTAAATCCCCCCCCCCCCGCATGAATAGATTGTATTTGTGAACATATTCGGGCTTTACAACGGGGCCACGTCTTCTCTGAATCTCCTCCAAGGTATCATCATGGATGGTAGAGAGGATGTGAACATCTTTCTTCTCCCTCCACTTCATGGCCAACACTTCCTCGTTGCTCATGAATGCAGATTCCCCGTTTTTCAGCTTTTTTTGTTAATAAAATTCTGTGGGAAGCCCTTCCGGTTTTCTTTTAAGGTACCACTGACCAGGGTTTTTTCACGATAAAGGTGACGGAAAAGGGGCAAACTAGTACAATAATTGCCACATATAAATGGTATTCTTTTTAGAACAGGTGGTATGCCACCTCCAAGACAATTTTCCCACTGGTTAAAATATATGTTGGGCACTCAGGGGGCTGGAGCAGGGAGTCTTTGCCCTCATAAATACAGAAGGTGTACACGTATCCAGTGGCTCGATCACACAATTTATTCAATTTTAACCCATACCTGGCTCTCTTACTTGGCATATACTGCTTGAACCGCAGTCGGCCAGTAAAGTGTATAAGGGATTCGTCCACACATATATTTTGGTATGGGATAAACACTTCAGTAAATCTCTGGGAAAAATAATTTATTAGGGGGTGTATTTTGTGCAATTCACCATGGTTGGGATGATCTCGGGGAGGGCACTGTGAATTATCATTGAAATGTAGGAAACGCATAATCATGTCATACCGTGTCCTGGACATGACAGCAGAATATATCAGCATGTGGTGGATGGAGTGGGTGGACCAGTAGGCATGCAGTTCGTTCTTCTTTGTAAGCCCCATATAAAAATTAAGGCCCAAAAAAAATTCAAATTCATCCAGTGTGAGACTTCGCCATTGGAACATGCGGGTGTAGGATGAATTGGGGTTGGCAGCAATAAATTGCTCTGCATAGAGATTGGTTTGGTCCACCATATTCTGCAACAAATCTTCAGGGCAAAAGAAATAAAAATAATCTAATTGTGAAAAATGTGTAGTGTTGGGCTGCACACCTGGCTGTATGGTGAAAGGGGGGATTATAGCTGACCCTGAGCTGGCAGGCAACAATAAGGGGATTTCCAGGGCACCGGGAAGGTAGGACTGGGCCCAGATCCTTTAAGTTGGGCGTGTAATTCCAGTACTGGTACTAGGCTCTTCTTCCTGGGGTCTGGCGCTGCTGGTGGTAGGCAGGTCTTAGGATCTTGTTCCTGATCTCCTTATTGTTTTAGTAGGGACGGTTTCCCCGCTGACTCTGATCCACTGCCCTCTTCTGGCTTATATTCCAAACCAGAATCGTATGATGAGAGCTCCCCGCTGCTCTCATCATCCGACATGCTAAGCATGGCATTAGCCTCCTCAGGTGTATAAACTCTTTGAGACATGATGGTGGACCTTTGTGAAGGTACTGCTGGTGGTACTGACAGGTCTCTGATGGTGGGCCTGGGTGACTGTATTGATGGTAGTACTGATGGTGGGCCTGTGTGGGGGTACCAGTGACGGTACTAGTGGCAGGCTTGTGTGGGGGTACCAATGGCGGGCCTGTGTGGTGGTACTGATGGCGCTACAAGTGGCGGGCCTGTGTGTCAGTACCAGTGGTAGTACTGGTGGCGGGCCTGTGTGGTGGTACCAATGGCGGTACTGGTGGCAGCCTGTGCAATAGATGGGCTGTGAGACAGATAGGCTGTGTGTCAGATCCAGATGGACTGTGACAGATCCAGATGGGCTGTGTGACAGTACTGGTGCCAGGTTCTCTTTATTGGGAGTGGGCCGTGTTGTGCACAGTAACAGTACAATACAGTAGACAAACACTGATCACTCACTGATCCCTACTCTCTCCTCATGCGATCGGTGTGTGAGGAGAAGAAGCAGGGATCAGATAGCGACAGCTGTTTGTTCACAAATGTAACCGGCTGTGAATGGACTCAGCAGGTCACCTTGTAAACAGCCAATTTAGTTGGCTGTTTACCCTGATTGGGGTGGGCTATATCCGAGGGATATGCGCCA
Organism: Glandirana rugosa; assembly: GCA_018402905.1. NCBI lineage: Eukaryota > Metazoa > Chordata > Amphibia > Anura > Ranidae > Glandirana > Glandirana rugosa. The sequence goes on from BLSH010510647.1 coordinate 183,951, forward strand.
TCCCCGATCACCACAGTGTGCGCCTCGGGGGGTGCACTTCATGCGCGCCTCTTCTTGTGTTCACAGATGTAACCAGCTGTGAGTGGACACAGCTGATCACATGGTAAACAGCCAAATTCATTGACTGCTTACCATAATCAGGGACAGGCTGTGTCCGAGGGACACACGCTGTCCCCAATTGCCGCGCTGCGTGTGTCCCTCGGACACAGTCCATCCCCGATCGCCGTGCTGCATGCCCCCGTAGCTTGTTCTTTCACTTAGTTGTCCATATCATCCATATCCATATCACCTCTTCCTTGTCTTATCAAGTTAACCCTTTGTAGTAGTGTTACTCCATACCCTATAGTGCAATTACAGACCCATGTTCTTTGGAATACGCCAGAACCAACATGCACCCTTTTGAATAACTTCAGACCAGGCTTAGAACAGTTGACATAACTTTATTGTTGAAATGCAGCATGATAATACAGAATAGGAAATGTCCTTTCCCTAATCCTAACTATCATGATGTAGTGGCCCAAGCATACCTCTGTGAGGTGAGAGTCTATATAGGCATTGTCCATGACCTGGATGCTGTCTGTGACTCCCGGTATCTTCACATCTTCTACCCGACTCCTGGCTTGGCAGCGGAACTTTGCAGCACCCTTCAGGACTCTCTAGGGGATCTTTGATTTCAGCAGTCCTCCTCTTTATATAGGAGTGGGACTCATCAAAAACTGGGAACTAAGCTGAAAATGCTTAACCCTTTCCCAGCCTGGGCCGGTTGCCAGAAGCTATTTGCACTTCAACCTGCTTACAGGTGTGTTACTGCTAGCGATGAGGTTCAAGTTCACCAATACATGGGTTTGAGGTTTGCAGTCCTGCCAAAATGATGCAGGAATTCGCCAAACTTAATCCTTTATAACTATGAATTGTGACTTTGGGGTGATTAGGGCAGTTGAAAGTCCCTTCAAAAGCTGCATTTTTTGCTGCACCTCACTACATCCTTTCCTCTTAAGATGCTGATAATTTAAATTGATTCATATGTATAGAAATGTCTTCCATCTGGGCCACTCCTATTGCTATCATAGGGAACAAGACAAGGCATTTCCAGTGGTGTGCCCTGTTCTGCAACCAATCCAGTTGAAAAAAGATTGACCTAGAGTTCCATGAAGAATAAGTAGTGTCCCTGCTCATACTTACTGGACCAGGTGCCCATAGTCATGTATATCCTATCACTGACAGTGTAGTCCAGTGACACAGGCACATTATGTTCCACGTGATGGTGGAGGGCAAAGATGGTCTTCTGGCCAGTTGGGTACCTGCCACTGTGGTGTAGGAGAGGCCATAAACTCCAGAAGGGGGCTGATTCCACAAGTGGGAATGAGAGCAGCTGCAAAGCCAGCAGTTTAGCCAGACTGGCATTAAGATGCTAGGCATTGGGGGTTCTTGGGAGCATGTTTTCTTCTGCCCTGGAGGCTGGGGAAGACACCTGGCTTGGGAAGGATGCTCTTGGAGACAGCAAGGTGGGTGTAAAAGAATTCTTCAGAGTTTAATGTTCTTGCTTGACCCTCCTCGGCTTACCCCTCTTCCCCCATTTGACACAGCCTATCCTAAGCCTCTGAAAGCCCTTGTGAAACTTACATCCATGTCACTAGAGGCCAAAGATGCTGCCATCAATGAAGCAGGACAATGTTGTTAAGTGAGAGAAGAATAGAGAAACAAAGAAGAAGGCTTTTTGCTGGGGATGTGTCTCAATGAGGTGCTGCTACCACCGGCAGCAGTTATGTTAAAAACAGCCCACACTGCAAAGCTCTATGGATCAGCTCTAACTGTGGACTGTAACTATGGGAAAGTTGCATCAAATGGATTAGGATGGCTGCTTCCTTCAGTCCTCTGCAAGCTGCCCCTGGACACAGTCCTCCCTTACTTCTGTTCTGGCTCTCCTTCTTTCTTCAACTTGAGGCACCCACAATCTGACACTTCCTCACCTATCCCCTTCTCATTGCTGGTACCTACTTTGTAGTAGGTGCCATCTGCTGAACATCACTGCCTCTTGTTTCTTCCTGCCTGATGTTCCCTCCCTCTATGATAATGGTGCCATCTTCCTAATCTTCAATATTTGAAAGGAGGTATACTTGTGCAAGTCTAAATTTATCCTCCTTCAGCAAGTTAGTGATCTAGCAATTAAATATTTTCACTGACTCCTTACTGCCAGTTTGAGGCGCTATGGTGGGATTAGCAGTGGAGAAAGAAGAGGGCACACCAGCCACAATCATTTTAGGCCTGAAGATTAGTTAACCACTTCACGACTGTCCACCATAAATATACTGCGGCAGTACCTAGTACATGACATGACACTTCTTGGTCTGGGGCACGCAAGCGCGCCGCAGGCGTACCGCTCACACTATGATCACACACAGCGGGAGCCCAGAGGCGGGTACCACAGACTTGATGTCCGTCGTCACCTGCCGATTGTTAAGGACTCAGGCAGAATGGCGATCTGCCTATGTAAACAAGGCAGATCACCGCTCTGTCAGTAGGGAAGGCACTGATCCTGTGTTTCTGAACAACAGGGACACAGATATATTCATTCCCTTAGTAAAAGCACCTCCTCCTCACTACATAAGCACTGGCTAGAAAAACATTAAACCCTTTGATTGCCCCTGATGTTAACCCCTTCCCAGCCAGTGTCTTTAGTACAGGGGCAGTGCATATTTTTTAGCACTGATCACTGTAATAATGTCACAAGTCCCCAAAAAGTGTCAAAAGTGGCAGTTAGTGTCCGATTTGTCGGCCACAATATCGCAGTCCCGCTATAAGCATAAAAATAAAAAATGTAAAAAAATAAATAAAAATAGCCCATAGTTTGTAGATACTATAACAGTTGCTCAAAGCAATTAATATACGCTTATTGGGATTTTAATATGTAGCAAAATACATATTAGCCTGAATTGAAGAAGAAATTAGATTTTTTACATGTTTTGTTGGATGTGCTTTATAGCAGAAAGTAAAAAAAATATTGTTTTTTTTTTTCAAAATTGTTGGACTTTTTTTGCTTATAGTGCAAAAAATGAAAACCGCACAGGTGATCAAATACCACCAAAAGAAAGCTCTTTTTGTGAGGAAAAAAATTACATCACTTTTATTTGGGTACAGTGTTGCACAATTGTCAGTTAAAGTAACAAAGTGCCGTATTTCAAAAATTTGCCTGGTCATGAAGGGGGGTAAATCTTCCAGAGCTGAAGTGGTTAAAACCCCCAAGCAGTGTATACTGTATATATACCCAACATGTCAAGCCTTAAAATTGTGCCTGCCCATGAAACAGCATCAAGCTTCTGTACCCAAAATATTCCAAAGGTAACATTTTAAAAGCATTCACACATCATCAGTTTAGAGTTAATAATGGCACATGTCCCACATGGCAGTGCAGCTCCCAGTGCCTTCTTTAACAGTAGCTTGACTATTAACCTTGAAAATGGTCAGAAAAAAAAATTGATTTTGCTCCTATAGACTTTAACGGGGTTTGGTGCTACATTGGAGGTTCGCACACTTGGAACCAAAGCAGGCTTTGCTACATTAGTCAGTGATGCTGCCTGTCACTAAGATGAGCAGGCAGAATGAGCCAAGATCAAGTTTAAAAAATTTCAAATTACTGCCAATATTTTCTGGATCTAATGACCCATGGCTTTTCTAAGACGGTTGTTGAAGAGTGTCACGCGTGGCATCCTGCTTTGATGCACCTTATGTCAAATAAATTATGTTGTAGCACATATAGTTTATATGGTGCATAATAGAACGTGTACAGGTCTTGCGCCATCATCCTCTTGGCACACTACTGTACACCACCAAACATTTGGGACCATTATTTATTTGGCCCAGATTGTTAGACTTCTTTTTGTGCCAAAAGAGACACTTAGAATTTCTTTAAGACATTAGGTGCGAAAAGTCACAATGGTTTTTTTTTTTTTTTTTTTTTTTTACATTTGTCACACTAGTAGCATCTTTTCATTTTAAACCCTTCCCGATGCCGCTTCTCTGATTTCTACTCCTACATAAGTTAATATGGCGTGAGAATATCAAACTTGGAAAGTAAGGTTGGCCATAGTTTAAGTATCTTTCTTTCCATCAACCACAGGTTGAAGGAAAGAAAATCACCTGATTCCCCCATCAACACAGCCAGTTTGATGGGGGAATCCCACCTGCTACGCTATTGTATTCTGACAGCGAGAAGTTCCCACACCGTCAGAATACAATGATCATACAAAATAAACCCAACAGACTGGTTGTACTGAAGTCGATCGATAGATCAACTTCAGTACAACCAGCCTGCCCATAGGTGGAATGGAATTTCTATGGTTCTTGCTGAACCAGCAGAATTTCGTTCCATCTATGGCTGTTGTAAGGATTTATTAGACTTTACTGTAGGTAAGATCAAGAAATGTTAACTGTGTGTAAGAAGCACCCTAAAAAATATACAATTAGTTTTGAATTATTCCTCCTCCCTTCTGTACCTAGATACTCCTTTACCTACAGTCTAATAGCTATTAATCTTTAGCGTGCAATCATCTAAAGAATTACTGCCTGACTGCTAGCCCCCTGAGATTTGGAGTGGGGTTTGGTGATGTCAACACTGTGGAGTTGACTTTTCTCCTAGCTGGAGAGTAAGCTGCACCTGAGGAGCTACAACACAAGGATCTCCTTCCATCTGTTTCACTCATTATGTGGACCTATGGTTTCTGCACCTGTCCTGCTACTTCTTCAACATTCCTCCACAAGTCACAATGGCTGGCTACCTCAGTTAATGGCACGCAGCAAACTAAACAGCATGTCAAAAATACACATGCTATGCTGTCATAATAGAAAAGGCAACACGTACAGTTTATTTATCACTTGAATCACTATTCAAAGCATCATCAGTACATGAAATCCAGCAAGCTGGCTACTTCCTCTAATTCTGTGCATGCATACATGACATGCAGGTATACCTAAAGGCAAAACTTTTTTTTTTTTAGTTTTGGACAGAGTGGAGATGGATTAGAACATCCATGTTTTTACTGCTGCATTTTTCCCTGTTAGGGGTTAGAGAGATTCAGTCATTGAAAGTTAAAAAGTCAAAGTTAAAAAAATCCCAATATTTGGGTTGTCCTCAGAAAAATAAAAGAGGAAAAATCTTCTAGTGGAGGTACTAGTTGTGGTGACCTGGGTGGCCCCAAGGGATTACATTAATTTGCAGGGATTCCCTCTCATTTCCTGTTTATGGCCATGAGACAGGAAGTGAAGGGAAATCTTCCCAACAGGACACAGAGAGCAAAAAAAACTACTGACTGGGGTATAACCCTCCAGTACTCTATCATTAATAAAAAAAATGTATTGCCTATGGTTTTGCTTTAATAATTTCCACAAAAATTTAAAAATGTGATAGATCCAACACTTCTCTTTTTAGGCAGACACAACTTAGCTGGTCCATGTTTGGATGCTAGTTTGTACTTTTCATTGCAAGCCAAACCGGTTAGCAAACTCTGCATAAATATGCTGCAGCATGTGGGTCCATGGTAGAGTGCATAGTACATTTATTTAATCAACACACAATCTGGTTGTGCGCACATAATCCCATAAGTAAATCATGCCCACTGGTTCCAGTAGGAAACATTCAGGTTTTGCTAGTTTCTGTAGGAATCTACTCAAAGCCCTCTACTGTTATAGGTCACCGTGATTGTTTGGTACAGGGAAGTCCTACTTTTATGTATTCAATATTGGTGGATATCTGTAAGTTGGTATAGCTAAAACACTGCTATGTGGCTGATAATTTGTGACATTTCTAAATCAATTTATGTTTAATGAGTTAATGAAGTGACCTCTGTCAATATTTTGTTCACAGTGATAAATTCCCCTACTTGCCATGAAGATGAGATTTCCTGTAATTTTCTTGGGGTGTAATGGGCAGCGCTAAAAGCTCTGTCTAGACATTCATTAATTTCATAAATATCACGGCAGCAATTAGCTTAAATGTACACTGTGGGAATTTCGACTTGCTTTCACGCTATGCTCTAACATTATTAGGAAGGATTACACATAATGTACTCATACTTACAAAGATCAGAGCAAACAAAGATCTGTTTTATTACCACCTACATTATAATTTATAGCATGTAATCTGGCAGCAGTGCTGCTCTCTGCATTATGAGCTACCTGTAAGGCACAACTGTCTTGTAAGCCAATTGTAGATCTTCTGTTTATAGTTCTAGCATATTCTGCCCATTTCTTTCGATGATACCTCCATATTCTAAAATAGAAAATGGCTACATCAGCTACTGATCAAATGATGACTGCTATAATGAAAAATATTGTATTACAGTAAGTATATGGGATTAATACCAGTAATGATTGTGTAAAGTATTTAGTATATGAATTCCTTTTTTTTTTTGTTTCAAATACTTTTTTTTATTATTTTTTTTCCCACATATACACGCAACCTGGGCTGTCCAACATAAGTGACAGTTACAGGCATTGGGACAAACCATATAACACTGCCATGGCTGTTTACAATGGTTAGCACTTATTCATATTGTCTAAACCTTTTTTCCAAGAGAAAAACATAATCTGCTACAGCTGCTTAAAAACATTGGGCTGTAATTTATTTGCCACTTATTTAAAGTCAATCCAAAAGTACATGTCCATCTAAGACTCCACAGGGTGACAGCGCTGCTGCACAATTTCACTGTAGAATGAACAGCATTGTCAACCTGTTAAACAAAATGGAAAACTAATGGATGGACTTATAGGGAGAACTCAAAAGAAACAGACTGATGTGTTAATACTAGGAGACAGACTGCAGCATATATTTGCTTTTTGATGTTGCTCATAGTGCCACTTTTACTACTGTAGTTTCCGATAAGAGCAGAAGCAAAATGACACATTTTAGCTAGAATTGTGGTAGGTTTATCCCATGTTGGCCCAAAGCTAATAACACATTTTCGCTGGAATTGTGGTAAGTTTGGCCTATGTCTCCCTATGAGAAAACTGACTTTTGTTTGCCAAAATTTAGAAACATAGAAACATAGAAAAGTGACGGCAGAAAAAGACTGAGTAGTCCATCGAGTCTGCCCCTTTTTATTTATTTTTTTATTTTTATTTTTTTTTATATTTTTTTTTTACATTAACCTTGTTGTCTGACTATAGATTTATGTTTATTCAACCATGTTTGAAGCCATTTACTGTTGACTGTCTCACAACCTCTGTCGGTAGTTTATTCCAATCATCAACCACCCTTTCAGTAAAATAATACTTTCTAAGATTGGTTTTGAACTTTCCCCCAGTTAGTTTGAGGCCATGTCCCCGTGTTCTTGATTTTGGTTTCATATTGAAAAGACTGCCCTCCTGAACCTTATTCACCCCCTTGATGTATTCAAAGGTTTCAATCATGTCTCCCCTCTCCCTTCTTTCCTCCAGACTGTACATATTAAGTTCCTGAAGTCGCTCTTGATATGTTTTATCCCCCAGACCTTTCACCATTTTTGTTACCCGTCTCTGAACTCGTTCTATTTTATCAATATCTTTTTGTAAGTGTGGTCTCCAGAACTGGACACAGTATTCTAAGTGAGGTCTCACTAAAGATCTATATAGAGGAATCAGAACCTCCTGCTGGTGATCCCTCTACTGATACATCCCAGAATTCTATTTGCTTTTCCCACTGCCTGGTTACACTGTTTGCTCATTTTGCAATCATCTGAAATAAGCACCCCCAAATCCTTTTCTTCTGTAGTGCTGGCTAACACTGTGCCCCCAATGCTGTACTCTCTAAGCGGATTCTTTTTCCCTAGATGCATTATTTTACATTTAGAAATATTGAACTGCAGTCTCCACTGCTTTGACCAATCTTCTAGCAATGCCAAATCATGTTCCATGTTACAGACACCTCCAGGGATATCAACCCTATTACACACCTTTGTATCATCAGCAAAGAGACATACATTGCCCAGCAAACCTTTAGTTATATCACTTACATATAGGTTGAATAGAACAGGACCCAATACAGAGCCTTGTGGTACCCCACTAGTGACTGGTCTCTGTTCTGAGTGAACCCCATTTACATCCACACTCTGGGATCTATCCTTTAACCAACTGCATATCCACTGAACCACACAAGGGTTAAGTCCCAGCTTGTACAACTTTTGTATCAGATCATTATGTGGAACTGTATCAAATGCCTTGCTAAAATCAAGATACGCTATGTCCACAGCACCACCCTGGTCCAAAACACTGGTAATATAGTCAAAGAATTCAATCAGATTTGTCTGGCACGATCTGCCCTCAGTAAAGCCATGCTGCTTTGGGTGATCAATGATCCTTCTTTTGAGAAGTGATTCCATTACCTTGACTACAATTGATGTTAAGCTCACTGGCCTGTAATTGCCAGCTTCTACCTTGGGCAAATTGCACTGGTAATTTGGCTCCTCCTCAATAACTCTTAGCCTGCCCAGTCTACACAACTGTCTTTAAAATAATTGCTATTAAGCTAAATATTTTAATTGAACCTTCCATCATTTCACTGACATGTTGTACTAATCCTGACAGCAAAGCTCGTGTTAAGTATCTGTCAAGAGCAATGACTGCCTTGGAACTAGAATGCAGCTTTTAGGTGAGACAACAGCAGCCTGCAATAGAAAAGTATTTTGCTTGACGATGGAATCCTTTTTTGAAATATGATAAAGTGGAACAGCAGGTTCACTTTAACTCCCACTTCCCTGGTTGCCAGAATCTGAGCCTTTTGGCAACTATGTATTATGACTGACCTGTGGGCTTCCATGTCCTCTCGTATCGCATAGTCACACCAGATCAGGGATTTTTGGTAGATCCTTCCAAATTCCCTTTGCTTTGCTGTCAGATATAACCAATCAGAACACTGATAACAATGATTTATTTAGCATCACAAAGGAATTCCTAGTACAATTGAAAAACTGCAGATGTTGCAAAGTATTTTTGTTGCCACAAAAGTTAGTGCTTTTTTTAAATTCAATGTAACATGGAAATAAATATTGAAAGTTTACTTTATGAAACATAATGGCTCTTTTATTTCTTTAAAGTGCAAATAATTCCCTGTGCTTTGCTGTCAGTTGTAACCAATCAGAACACTGATAACAATGATTTATTTAGCATCACAGAGGAATTCCTGATACAATTTCAAAATCGCAGATGTTGCAAAGTACTTTTATTGCCACAAAACTTATTGGTGAGTTTTTTATATTTAATGTAACATAGAAAAAAATATTCAATGTTTACTATATGAAACATAATGGCTCTTTTGTTTCTTTAAAGTGCTTATTTAAAAACCACAACCAGCTAAATGCAAATGAGTGTATTTTCTTACAAATAAGGTAACTGTACTGGAGCACAAGGAAGACGAATGACCAAGCCAAAGACCAGACAAGTATACTAAAGTTAGCAGAGCTGTTTAAGGCCAATCAAGTAATGGCTCATTGTTAGAGTTGAGCGAACCCGAACTGTAAAGTTCGGGTCCGTACCGAACTTTTGGGTGTCCAGGACCCGGACCTGAACCCGGACTTTTCAAAAAAAGTCCGGGTTCGGGTCCCGGGTTCTGGTAATTTAATAAAAGTTTTGAAAATTGCTGTAAAAAAGTCCTGGAAAGCCCTAGAGGTCTGCAAAAGGAAGGAAATGGGGGTAAGGGTCGGACAAGTGCCCTACAAAGAAATGGGGATAGGGAAATAACTTAAAATAATTAAAAAAAAATCACATAAAAAAATCAAAAATGGAGGTGGATGTGGACCATCTTCAAACTGTGTGAGAAAAGCATAAATTAGCGGTTGAAGCTATAGTGTTCTAAAATCATCTTCAAACTGTGTGTGAAAAGTATAAATTAGCCAGGAGAAGCCATATCACTGTTCTACAATCATCTTCAAACTGTGTGTGAAAACTATAAATTAGCCGGGAGAAGCCATATCACTGTTTTACAGTCATCTTCAAACTGTGTGTGAAAACTATAAATTAGCCGGGAGAAGCCATATCACTGTTCTAAGAACAGTGATATGGCTTCTCCCGGCTAATTTATACTTTTCTCACACAGTTTGAAGATGATTGTAGATTCTACAATCATCTTCAAACTGTGTGTGAAAAATATAAATTAGCCGAGAGAAGCCATATCACTGTTCTACAATCATCTTCAAACTGTGTGTGAAAACTACAAATTAGCGGGGAGAAGCCATATCACTGTTCTGAGAACAGTGATATGGCTTCTCCCGGCTAATTTATACTTTTCACACACAGTTTGAAGATGATTTTAGAACACTGCTATGGGTTCTCCCGCTAATTTATTCTTTTCTCACACAGTTTGAAGATGGTCCACATCCACCTCCATTTTTAATTTTTTTATGTGATTTTTTTTAAATTATTTTAAGTTGTTTCCCTATACCCATTTCTTTGTAGGGTACTTGTCTGACCCTTAGCCCCATTTTCCTTCCTTTTGCAGACCTCTAGGACTTTCCAGGACTTTGTTACAGCCATTTTTGTGCCTAAAAGTTCAGGTCCCCATTGATTTCAATGGGGTTCGGGGTCCGGGTCAAAGTTCGGGTCCTGTCCGGACCCGAACCCAGACTTTGTCCCGAAGTTCGGCCGAACCAGCAGAACCCAAACTTCCAGAGGTTCGATCAACTCTACTTATTGTGCTTATTTGCAAGAGGCGCTAAAGTAGCTAAAGTACCTAAAAGAAACAAATAGAGAGTATAAGGACTAAAAACATCCAAATATTTTTAAACATTTGAGAAGTCCATTCATCCTTAAATACAGATTAGCAAAATGAATTGTTTCTGCTCAACGCCCATTTTTCACCAAACACACACTTTCAATATTCAGTGACAATACCAACCCAATGCTCCAATTACATAGAGTTAAACCACCCAAATGTCTTCTAGTCCATCCACTGGTCTAGGTAACAAAAAATGTACTGTATATGTGCCCGGTGACTTAGTGGTTAGAATATCTGCATTGCATCACTAAGGTATTTAGTTTGAATCCCAACCAAGACGCTACCTGCACTGAGTTTTCATAATCTCCCTGTGACTGTGTGGGTTTCCTCCCAAACTACAAAGATGTGTTGGTAGGTTAAGTGTTTTCTGTCTAAATTGGTACTAGTATGTGTATTTATGCAGGTGAGGTAGGTACCTTAGACCAGTGTTTCTCAACCTTTTTTCAGCTATGGCGCCCTTTTTAATTTTGCACAATCTTGAGGCACCCCATTTTAAAATGTAAAAAAAAAATAAACGGATCATTTTACATAACGCAGCAACATCCACGCATATGGGATACCCACGTTAAAGTATTCCAATGTTCCTCTTCTCCCTCAGTTTCTTTCCCGCACTCCGCTAATGTGACCCCAGTGCTAGCAGGGGAGGGGCCCGATGTCTTCCTTACCAACCAATGACATCATTGATTGTTAGCACGCTGGCAGCTTTAAGGTTATAATGGTGCACAAAGAAAACCTGTGGCTTTGGGGTGTATTTACTAAAAGCAAATAGACTGTGTGCACTTTGCAAGTGCAGTTGCACTTATTTTCCTTAATATATGTAAATGTGGTAAAGCTTCACTTTGTAAAGGACACCTAATCAGGTGCAAGGAAAATAAAAAAACAGCATTTTCGCTTGCACATGATTGGATGATGGAAATCAGCAGAGCTTTACCACATTTACTAAGCTCAGAGAAAAATGAGTGCAAATGCACTTGCAAAGTACACAGTCTATTTGCCTAAATCCACCCAAGTGTGTAATTAAATGGCAGGCTTGGTCCACCCACTGGCTTGTATACAATTTTGGGGCAATTTTTAGGAATTTTGCTAAGGCATCCCTGAAGAAACCTAAAGGCACCCTAGTTGTAAAAAGGCTGCTTTAGACTGTATGCTCACTGAAGGCAGGAGCTGATGCGAATGTATGATATGTAAAGGCCTGCTTAAATTGTCGCTGTACAGAATACCTGTTCTGGGTTTCTCTTTTTTCTGTTTCTGGGCAGAATCTGGTAGCAATAGGGTTATAAATACAGCTATGAACAAAGCATACATGTAGCTATAGAAACATATTAGAATTGATTTACAAAAGGCAAATAGGCTGTTAACTTTGCCACTAAATTTGCCCCATAGCTTAGTGAATGTGATGAAATTTCAGTTTGCAAAGAATACCCACACACGTATTTGCAAATTGTTGGATAATTGAAGTCAGCAGAAATTCCTCTCATCCACTCAGCTTTGGGGATAATTCCCTTAAAGGGGTTGTGTAGTCTCCTGGTTTTTCACCTTAATGCATTCTATCTTTTTAGAGCAGCAGCCCCCCCAGAGCCCCCCTTTACTTACCAGAGCCCCAACCGATCCCGCACCGGGGACGAGCCTTATCCCTCTAGCTGCTGGCTCCGGTCCTCATTGGATGGATTGATAGCAGGGGAGCCATTGGCTCCCGCTGCTGTCAATCAAGTCCAGTGACACAGGAACCAGGGGGTGGGGCTGAGTCCACTGTTTGTGTGAATACAAGCAACAGCAGGACTCGGGAGCATGCACTCACGGGTTACCACCAGAGAGACTACTTCCCTGGCGGGTCCCTTGATGTGGAGGGGGAGTCAAGATCACCACTGAGGGACCCCAGAAGAGGAGGATTGGGGCCACTCTGTGCAAAACCGCTGCACAGAGGAGGTAAGTATAACATGCTTGTTATTTTTATTTTTTTTAAACGGGAACCTTTCGTATCACTTTAACTGTCATCTATCTTGGGAAAAAGAGTAACTTCAGTTTCTAGACAAATTCAATACTGTAAGGCAGGACAGAGATATAAACAAGCCTTTGACTTCCATTGGAAGGGATATTAGGCCAATTCTCTTCCCTTAACTTTTTCTCTTCATATTTATGGATTTTCCAGCACTAACAGCTCTCTTCAAATTTTTTATCTAAACTGCCTGGATGGATGAATCTCCCACTTCAGAATACTGTATTCCAAATGCCTGCATCTGACTGGTTTGTTCAGTCAATAATTTTCCACAAGGCACCGGCACCTTTGATTCCTCAATCACGGATTTTGGTCTCGTTCATTACGAAATGGCGGAAATTTTCTCCAGGGTCAGGAGAAAGAAGAAAATGGTTACAAAGTGAGTTGCTTGACAATCACTTTCCTTGACTGAGTGTAAAGCCTGGTACACACGGGCCGAATATCGACCAGTATTGGCCGACAGAAGCCAGTGGACATTCAGCCCATGTGTACGGCAGCCGGTCCCACAGAAGCAAGCTGAACAACCAGATTCTGTAGAATGGGAATACCATAAAAACATCTGCCGATCACCATCCAATCATCATTCACAGCCGATGACTGCGAACACTGACCGGTATGTTCTGGTGGGGAGTGGGAGCCCCCTTGTAAGAACACAAAGGCTCACAATAACATTGCATAGTTAGTACAGAGACCCCCTCATAAGCTCATAGGTCATCATGTCACTTTTACAATTAGCCACATTTTATTAGCTATTTATCCCGAAATCCATAAAAATTCAAATGGTTCACAGACATTCTCTTGCATTCTCTTGCAACTGTATTTACTCTGTTACATCGATTTGGTTTCAGGAATATGAAAATAATAGTTATGTCAAAGACGACAGCAGTAGAAAAACACAATCCACAATCCCTTAACTTCAGACATTACATCACTGGCAATAGTTCCTGATATTCTGTGCCAAGAAGCGTAGTTTAAAAATAAGTCCCCAGATAGATGTCAGGACAACAGACAATGTGCAGCTCGTGTTTATTTGTGAGTCTTTGTCATTTTGCACTTATTACACTACTTAAGCATTTCCACATCATTACTAAAATCATAATAAATGGATAATAGCTGTTAAATAAGAAAGATGGATTTTGACTGCTACAGAATCCATTGAAAGCAAATGATACAGCAAGGCAGGCAGGAAGGAGAAAATAGTTGCTTCATTTTTGTCCATAGACTGTCTGTTCTGAATGAGATTATTGCTCTATAAAGCTACATTAGCATTTTTTTTATAACACCTTGAAAAGAGAACCCACCAACTACAGGAGGTAACATTCATATGGAAGCCATCCCCAAGTAGTACTGTTATGAGAATCAGCCTACTTACATTTAATTGCATAATATTAAGAAGTAACTAGCTAGAAAAAGTATAGACCCAGTTACAGTAATTGCTGTACGTAAATCAAAATTTTCTGCGCAGTAATGTGTGTTGCAAAAAGGGAGCCCTTGAAATGAATAGGCAGATAAAACACCGCAACTTCTCAAAAGATGGACATGCATCATCTTTGGTAATACACAGTAGTGTATGTTTCTGTAGCTGTGATATGTTTCAATGCATGTGCATTAGAGCTGCATTGCCCGCATTCAAAATGAATGGCACCGCTAATCAATACACACTAAAATGTTGCAGTAACACGTGACCCACCATAGAAGTGTGAATATACTCTAACATAGAAACTTGACTACATGTGGCATGGCATATATGGCAAAATTTGGTCTCAAATTATCAGTAATGTGAGAAATTGCATACATGATGAGCAATTTATATATAAATGGTGCAAAGCTTGCTATCTTCTTGGGAATAAAATTTGGACAGCATAGTGTAATACTGTACAAACTTTAATAAAACTTCAATTATAAACACACTTACAATGTAGGTGCACTACAAATGTGCACAGAGAAAACCCACATAAATATAAAGAGTAAATCACTGTCACAGTCCCAGAAGACATGTCCTGATCAGTCTATCTCAGCCGGATCATCACGTCTAGTTTTACGTTATGTGGTTGATTTACTGAAGGGAAAAAGACTGTGTATTTTGCAGAGCGCAGTTGCAATCTGCAAGTGCTGTTGCTTCAGAGCTTAGTAAATAAGGTAAAGCTTCACTTTGCAAAAAGTACCCAATCACGTGCAAGGAAAAAAAAAACAGCATTTTTACTTGTACATGATTAGATGATGGAAGCCAGCAGAGCTTTTGCTCATTTACTAAGCTCTGGAGCAACTGCTCTTGCAGAGTGCAACTGCACATTGCAAAGTGCACAGTGTAGTTGCCTTTAGTAAATCAACCCCCATATGTCCATTTTTTCCCCTTTCTCGGAGCATGTTGGAGTGCTGCACTAATTAAAGGTGTATACGTGTAGGGACAATGCGTGGTTGACGTGGCTAATTCAATTTAGTAGAGGTACAGGTAAAAAGGTAAGCATCAGTCCTTTTGTGTGGGAATTGCCTCTGGAATAACGAATCTAATCGCTGCATTTCTGGAGGAACTTTGTGATCTAGATCAGTGTTGTTCAACCTTTTTTCAGTCAAGGAACCCTTTAAAAATGATGGACAATCTCGAGGCACCCCATTCTAAAATGTACAAATTATTCTAATCGTTTTACATAATACAGAAACATCCACACAGGTAGGACACCCAATGTTAGAGGTGATTTATTCTTCCAAAGCAAATACACTTTTGAAAACTGGCACTGACTAGTATTCCAATGTTTCTCTTCTCCGTCAGTTTTTCTCCATCACTTAGCTAATGTGCCCCAACGCTGATGGGGAGGGTCAAACAAGGATGCTATGCAGGCAACTGACATCCTCTTTATCAATAAATGATGCCAATGGTCGTTAGGACGCCAGCAGCTAGAAGGTTGTAACTGTGCACAATGAAAACCTGTGACTTTGTGTAACTAAAAGGCAGACTTCATCCATATGCCGGTTTGTATACAATTTTTGGGCAATTTTTAGGCATTTTGCCAAGGCATCCCTGAAGAAACCTCAAGGCACCCTAGGGTGCCTGGGCATACCAGTTGAAAAATGCTGATCTAGATTATAATGGAAGTCGTCTGCACTGTTATGTGCCGAACATTCCAGTCCACATCACACTGCATACGTTTGGGTCTTCGTCACATTTTATGAGCTGTGTTTGCACCGGTCACTTTGTGGCTGAACATGACCCATGAACTTTTTGTTACAATTTACTCATGTACTGTATATGAAATTGGAAAGTATTTTTCACTTTTTTAATTAACAGTTGCACTGATTACTTTTGGATTGAAAGGTCCTATGAATTGTTGCACTTGTGTACATAAAATGTTTGTACTTTAGTATCTGTGATTTATTTTCTGTACTTTATTAATTATATATGATTTTATAAATGTATTTAGGGATAGGAAAGATAGTGAGTGCTGACCCATCTTTATATAAATATATTTATTTTGCATGTATCACACTAGGTGTGGCCTAAGGTTATCCACATAAGCACAAAAGTATCTCTTTGGAGATAATTATATATGTGATGAGTTAGTGGCATCTCCTAAATCAATGGTTCTCAGCTCCAGTCCTCAGGACCCACCAACAGGCCAGATTTTAAGTATTACCTTGTGGAGATGCAGACTAGAATACTGCAATCACCGAGCAGCAAATGATATCACCTGTGATGTATTTCAGTTATCCTGCAAACCTGGCCTGCTAGTGGGTCCCGAGGACAGGCTTTGAGAACCACTGTCCTAAATGATACTAGTACAGGAGAGGAAGGTATAACTGATATTGAGCCAAGCATACTGTTATTACCAATAGTGTTGAGCGAACCCGGACTGTAACGTTCGGGTCCGTACCGAACTTTAGGGTGTCCGTGGCACGGACCCGGACCCGGACATTTCAAAAATCGTTCGGGTTAGGCCCAGGCACGGTGCCTGTGGGATTTCAAGCCATGCCTGGGCTTGCAATGTCAGGCCCAAGCGAGTTGTGATAACCATTATTGTCATACGAACCGAGTTATAGTCAATATGGAAGGAGAGGACATGATCATAGTAAATCCTGTCACCAAGAGTTTCGGACAGGAGCCCTGGGTGATCGTCCGGTCCAAACGTCCTATTGACTTTATGTAGTGTCCACTATAGTAAACGACGAGCCACTAACGTCATAAGATCAGACGTAGAGGTGTTCCATTATGAATTTTAGACCGGACAACCACCCAGGACTCCTGACCTCGACTCTTGGTAACTAAATCCTCTACGGTGATTGAGTAGTGTATAT
>BLSH010510647.1:211113-222338 GCA_018402905.1 Glandirana rugosa
AGGGACGTTTGCAGCGCAGCGTGCCCCTGCCTCTGACCGCCCTTTAAGTTTTTCACTTTGTGTGTGTCGTGTATGTCATGTGACATTAGAATATTTAATGTAATAAAATAATTATCAAAAATAATAACGTAATAGTAATAAAATGTATTCTATAATGTAATCAAATCAAAAACACTGAAATTTGCTCAGTTGCAGAATTGTCGCTGTCGTCACTTTCAGTTTCTGATGATAAATTTCCCCAAAAATCAGTATCACTCAATTCTGCAAATGATTCTTATTTACTATCGGTGTTTTCTAGCTGATCAAAAACCACTTTTGACGTAAAGGGACACTTTTTGGTTGCCATGGACATTCTCAAGTTTCCAGGCAGAAAGAATGACATATATTATATAAAAGTGCATGCAGGGCTCTGGGCAAACCACTAGGGACAAAGGGGATGTGAAATGTTTTCATACAGTAATGTAATTTATAAGATTACAGTGTACTGTATGTGCTGTGTGTGTTTCACTTTTTGAATTTCCCGCCAGTCTCCGTCCCCGTGCGACGCGACGTTTGCAGGGAACGGAGTCCGGCACACAGGAGTCATCTGGCAGAGGACACAGCCCGCAGACACAGCGGGGGACATCGCTGGATCCAGGGGACAAGGTGAGTAACACTGCCTGGATCCAGCAATGCAATTCCGTGTGGCTCGGGGTTACCGCTAATGGTACTGAAATTCCACCCTGAGCCACACTCAGGATTACCGCCAGGGAGGTTAAGGACCGCCCCATGTAGGTGTACTACTGTTGTTGGCTTTGGGGTGCTTGCATGATTTGACACAGCGGGAGCCAATCAGCGGGTCTGGCAGCCACGATGGCAACCGGTGATCATTCACAGGAGAGGCAGACCGCCATTCTGTGAGGGTGGAAAATGGAGAGCTACAGAAACATGGTTTTCCTCCAGTCACAGCATTTCCCCCCACAGTTAGAAAGCACTTCCTAGGAGCACACTTAACCCTTTGATCACCCCTGATGCTAACCCCTTCCCTGCCAGTGTCATTTATACAATGACAGTGCATTTTTTTTAGCACTGATCAATGTATTGGTGTCACTAATCCCCAAAAAGTGTCACGTAGTGTTAGATTTGTCTGCCGCAATGTTGCAGTCCCGCTAAAAAAATCGCTGATCGCTGCCATAACTAGTAGAGACAATAAAAAAAGTCCATAAATCTACCCCATAGTTTGTAGACGCTAAAACTTTTGCACAAACTAATCAATATACTGGGATTTTTTAAACCAAAAATATGTAGCAGAATACATATTAGCCTAAATTGATGAAGAAATTCAATTTTTTAACATTTTTTTATTGGATGTGTTTAAAGTTTACAAACGTTTTATTAAAGTATTTTGAGCATGTACAAAATATATAATATCTGAGAATATAACTGATACAATCAATAGTTTAGGAACATTCACAGATGTGTGTAAATCTCATTGTGAGTTTAGTAAAGAGTAATCATAGGAACAATGTCTCATAAAAGAAACATAGGAGAAAAGATAAAACAGAAAAAAAAAAATCAAAGAAACATATTGCATCAATAGGGTGAGGAATGTGGTTGTTGGTAAGGTTAACATAAGGCTATACGATCCATAGGGTTATATCAGTAGCTCTTATGAGATAACTAAAGGCCAACTCTTCCATTTTCTGTCAAAGATGTGCATGGAGTCCATAAGGGTGTGATGCACTCTTTCCATCGGTTTAATAGAGTCCATGCAGGAAAGAACCTGCAACCATGAAACAGAGGGAGAGCGCCAATTTAAAGCAATTAACCATTGAATGGCACTAAAGAGTGTTTTTGGTGAGGAGGGGAACCTCAGGGAGCTATGCAAATAGGATACACATTTGATATGATAGGCTAATGGGGATTCCTGTTATTTGAAGTACCAGGGAGGAAGTTCTTTGCCACAAGGATTGCAAAACTGCACAGCTCCACAAAATGTGAAGAAGCATGCCTTTATCTCAGTAACCTCTAAAACAGGTGTCAGGAATTAGTGGGTAGAATTTGTGCAACCAAACTGGGGTATAATACCAGTGGGTATGCAGCTTAAGGGTAGTTTCCTTCACTGAGATGGAGGGTGTGCATTTGTGTATGTTGGATACCATATCCGCCCAGTCTTCCTCAGGAATTACCTGAGAGGTCTCGGTCTCTCAGCTAAGTATACCTGTGGACTTAGCTATAGTGTTATGGTCATTGAGGTACCTGTATGAAGTAGAAATAGTTCCCCTATCTCTAGAGGTTTCCCCACAAAGGGTTTCAAATGGTGTTTTGGAGTTGTCTGCAGTTCGAGTTACTATGTGATAGAAAAAGTTCCTAATTTGTAGGTACTTATAAAATTTGGAGTGATGGAAGGTGTATGTTTTCTGGAGATATTCAAATGTGCAAAAGGTGGAAATTTGTAAAAGTGAGCTCAGAGTCACTAGGCCATGGGTCAACCAGCACGCAAACTCTGGGCCTATCCCAAAGGCTGAGGGGAATTTAGGGTCCCCCAAAAAGGATGTTAGGAGTGGGGGGGTCAGAGGCTAGGTTAAACTTCTCTCTATATAAGGTCCAGAGGTGGAGGGACTGGCCTACCACACTATTGAGTGGTGCCACATCTTTAGGGGAGATGGATCTTGTCCATAATAGGCCAGGGGGATAAAATGGGACCACTGAGATCCACTCAAATTGAAGTCAGGGTATGGATACCGGGGAGGCATGCCATTACGCTAGCTGCACTAGGCGTGATGCCAGGTATTATTTCCAGAGATTGGGACAACCCAGGCTACCTCTGGATTTATTGGATGTGTTTTATAACAGAACATAAAAAATATTGTTTTTTTTTTCAAAATTGACATTCTTATTTTGTTTATAGCAAAAAAAAAATAAAAACCACAGAGGTGATCAAATACTACCAAAAGAAAGCTCTATTTGTGGGGGAAAAAAGGACATCCACTTTATTTGGGTACAACGTTGCACGTCCGCGCAATTGTCAGTTAAAATACTGCAGCGCTGTATTGCAAAAAATGGCCTAGTCATTAAGGGGGTAAAACTTTCTGGGGCGGAAGTGGTTAAAGGAGTTGTAAAGGCAGAAGGTTTTTTTTTTATCTTAATGTAAAATGGATTAAGATAAAAAAAATCTTCTGTGTGTAGTAGCCCACCTCAGCCTCCCTAATACTTCCCTGAGCCCCATCTCTTTCCAGCAATGCTGCACAAGAGTCTCCCTCCTAATTAGCTGAGACACAGCAGCAGCACCATTGACATCAATCAAAGTAAGTTAGCCAATCAGGAGAGAGAAGGGAAGGGGCTGAACCATGGCTCCATGTCTGAATGGACACACACAGTTTTGGCTCAGCTCGGGTGCCCCCATAGCAAGCTGCTTCCTTTGGGGGCACTTCACAGAAGGGAGGGGCCAGGAGCGCCGATGTGAGACCCGAAAAGGGAAGGATCCAGGCTGCTCTGTGCAAATCCATTTCATAGAACAGGTAAGTATAAGTATGTTTCTTATTTTTAAAAAAAGAGACTTTAGTATCACTTTAATCCCCTCTTCTCAAGAGAAAATACATTCAGTTTCTCTAATCTTTCCTCATAGCTGAGCTTCTACATGCCTCTTATCAGTTTGTTTGCTCTTCTCTGCACTTTCTCCAGTTCCCCAATATCCTTTTTGTGAAATTATGCTTTCTATGGGGTTGATTTTCTAAAGGCAAATTGACTGTGTACTTTATAAGAGCATTTACAATAATTTTTCCCAGAGCTTAGTGAATGTGGTGAAGCCTCAATCTGTAAATACCAGGTGGAAAGAAAATAAAACAAAACAGCATTTTTGCTTGGACATTAATGGATGATGCAAATCATCGGAGCTTTGAAATATTCACTAAGCTCTGGGGGAAATGAGTGCAACTGCATGTGCAAAGTGCACAGTCTATGTGCCTTTAGTAAATCAACCCCTTAGTCTTAGTTAGTATCCCTGGCGGTTTTCCAGAGTGTGGCTCGGGGTGAATTTCCATTACGAATAGCGGTAACCCCGAACCACACTCGGGATTGCATCTCTGGATCCAGGCAATGTTACTTATCTTGTCCCCTGGATCCAGTGATGTCCCCCTATGGGTCCCCGGGCTGTGTCTTCCGCCCGATGCCTCTGTGTGCCGGGCTCTGTTCCCTGCGAGCGTCCTGTCACACGGGGGGTGGAGCCTAGCAGCACATTCAAAAAGTGAAACACACAGTAAACAGCGTCCCTTTACACAGTAAAGCTTCCCTTTTTTGACCAGCTAGAAAACAGCGATAGTAAATAAGGCTCATTTTCAGAATTGAGTGACACTGATTAGTGGGGAAATTTATCATCAGACACTGAAAGTGACGACAGTGACAATTCTGCAAATGAGCAAATTTCAGCGTTTTTGACTTGATTACATTATTGAATACATTTTATTATTATTATATTATTATTTTTTAGAATTATTTATAGTTATTTATGATATTATCATTTTTTTTTCATATATATTATAATTTATGATTTTGTTATTTCAAACTTTATCATACCCGGGATGTCTACTAGACTTTTGTCTTAAGTGAGTTATTCCTATGAATTACAGGCCTATAATATAAAACGCCAAATTTCTATGTGGAAAAACATACTGATTTGAGACGCAAAAATCTGACATAATCATACCGCCAGGGAGGTTAATTAATCTAAGGTAATTTTCCTGTTTAATGGAACGAAAATCTTTTAAACTTAGCAGCAAGCAGCAATATCAGCTCATTTAGTAGATTTTACAGAAGTTTGAACTTCAGCCTGTATGTTTGTCATCTTGGAGGAGGATTGGCCCTCGCTTCCTGTCCTCCTATCAGTTGGACATAATAGGCCATCTTTTCAACTATGATACAAACCGTAATTGAAAGACCTTGATTTCAGAAGGTTTAGAAGGCTTGGAACTTCCTTTAAAGTTTTTTTCCTGTTTGTGTCTCTAATGTATAGATTTACCTCAATCTCTGATCCCCTCTCAGTGGGGCTGGACGCAAGGGGGCATATTTTCAAAGCAATAGAAAGAAAATGTAAGCGTTATAACCTGCTCTGTTAAGTTTTTTTTTGCCTTTTGTGTCCTCAGTGGGAGATTTGAGCTTACCTTCAGTCCCAATGACAGCCTGTGTGTGAAGACATCACTAGGATAGAAAGCTTATGGGAAACTCAATAAATCAAATCGCATTCTGACAGAGGTTCTAACCCTTCTAATATCTATCCAAAACAAAAAGTAACGGAAAAAAAAAAGTGCATTCATGAATTGATGTCATTGGGTCTCTCAGAACCATTTTTTAAAAAAATCATACATACCTAGCTGGATCCGATGCTGCATCTGTCCCGCGCTGGCTCTAACACCGAGTAATCAAACACCTTAGATCGCTCGGTTCTCACAGCTCTGTGAGCAGAGAGCTAGTGACTGTCAGTCAGCAGTTCTCTGCTCTGCCCCCCCTCGTGCTTACTGGAGTGCTGGGCTGTGGAGGGGGCGGAAGCGGCTGGCTCAGGCTCTCAGCAGCATGCGGAGAGGCTGAATTGGGTGCCGGTCCAGGCATGTGGGCGGATCCGAACCATATGTTCGCGATCCATCCCGAGCCTGGACCGGCTCTGTGACCTCAGCTGGCTGTCTGCTGAGAATGGGTCACAGGAGCAAAAACCAAACTGCAATCCTGTGATCCACGGGAGAAGTACAGTAAAATGAGCTTTGGCTGTACATCTA
Source organism: Glandirana rugosa (assembly GCA_018402905.1). NCBI lineage: Eukaryota > Metazoa > Chordata > Amphibia > Anura > Ranidae > Glandirana > Glandirana rugosa. The sequence goes on from BLSH010510647.1 coordinate 216,861, forward strand.
CTTTAACCTCCCTAGCGGCAATCCTGAGTGTGGCTTGGGGTTCATTTTCAGTAGCAAAAGTGGTAACCCCGAGCTACACTCGGGATTACACTAGTGTTATTTACCTTGTCCCCGCAATCCCCCAATGTCCTCCCGCTGTGTGCTCCGGTAGATGCCGGTGTTCCTTTCAGATAAGGCGACCCGTCATATCTTGTAAATGAAGTAACGTTCTGTCGCCGCCATCTTGCTACACCTCTCACTCGTCCACATTACAGATACAGTAAAATGTGGACATCTTATTACACCCACCGTAATTTTACATTTCCCATTTATTTATAACAATAAACTGAGCTTATATACTAAAATACAGTATTTAGAAATCCATTATACTCTTTTGATGTTGGATTGTAAAAGCAGCGGCAAGCCTGCTGATCGCACAGGTTTGCTGATCTGACAGCACCCCACTGCTTTTACAATCCAACATCAAAACAGTCTGATGGATTTGAAAATACTGTATGTCACTATATAAGCTCCGTTTACTGTAAAAAAATAAGTGTGAAATGCAAAACTCCGGTGGCTGTAAATAGATGTCCACTTGCCGCCTTCTCACTGTATCCTTACTGTGAATGAGTGCGGGGTGTAGCAAGATGGCAGCAATGGAACGCCACTTCCATTACAAGATATGACGGGTTGCCTAATCTGACGGAACACCACCATCAGAATTGAGCAATAGGGATTCGCTTGTACAAATTTTTTTGGTTTGGTTTGATTACATTATTGAATTAAATGTATTATTATTTTTATAATTATTTATAATTTATTATATTATTATTTATGATTTTGTGTTTCAAACTTTATCATACCCGGGATGTCTACTAGACTCTTGTTTGGACAAATTTAAGTGAGTTATTCCTAAGAATTACAGGCCTACAATATAAAACAACAAATTTCCATACAAAACAATGTACCACATTGACAATCAAAATATTGACAAAATCCTACAGCCAGGGAGGTTAATAAGGAGGCAAAAATTGCATTTTTCCCAATGCTCATCAACATAGAGGGCCGATTACGAGAGGTGCAAGCCACCTCATTTGGTTTTAAAAAATAAGGTAGACAGCAGACCATTTGTTTTATATACAAAGGTTTTATCTGTTACGTCAATGAGATCAATATGGACCTATAATACCCACACTGAAAAAGAAATGTGTTTGATTCTAAATACACTTGAAATCTCTGCTCATTTACAGCATCAGAAGACTTGATTAGAATCCAATTCTAATTCTCTTCTAAATGTAACAAAATATTCTAAGAATCGTGCTGTATATGTGAATGTGTCCCCAGCAAAATTCACAATAGTTGCCATTGCATGGTTACACAATGATCAAAAATATGTTAAATTTTTAAAGCAGAGAAACATGAGGTGCAATGATTTATTTCACAAATGTCATTGTGTAAACATTAGGAAAATTGAATTTAGCCTCTATGTCTCCGAAACAGAAAGGGAGGCCTAACTGGGACACAGATAGAGATTTAAATCCAACTTCTCCACTAAAACAAAAAAAAACAAAAAAACATAGCCCCACGTTTTTCCAAAAATAAAATTGCAGTTTCAGAGATTGTCTTCTTTCATTCATTAATAGAGCTAAAAATGTAAAGCGACCGTATTTATAAAAAAGCTGTTTCTGTGAACTACCAGTAACCATCCACTCCACCCGAATCTGCAACACTCCTGGAACACTACGCACATAAACATTCTGCTGTTATTTAACCCTTTTACTGTCTAAACAATGTTACTATTTTTCTGTAAATTAAAACAGACCGTATAAAATGTACAAAGGCTGCCCAAAAAGATGCAAAAAACACATGCCAAGGGGGCAGAACTCCTCAAGCATTACCACCACAAAATGTATTGATTTCTAAATGACAAATGATACTCACAGACGAATAAAATCAACAGGCTTGTAACTGATATGCTTCAGCCTTGGGCAGTACATCCCACCACAATAACATCAGATAAAAAAGCGAATGCGTTTCAGGACTCATGAGCTCTTGGGAAGATCTAGGTGATCAAGGCTAAACCATTCAGGAACAATATATATATATATATATGGCCCTGGTTCACACAAACACAAATTCTCGCAATTTTCACTAATTACAAAAGATGACATAAATAATTTCTTTATTGTTAGATCTCCAACTTACTTTTCACTTTAACCACTTCTGGCCCGGCTTATAGGCAAATGACGGCCGGGTGGTGGTTCCGTTATCCTGACTGAACGTCCATTGACGTCCTCAGGATAACCTCCATTGCGGTGATTGGTGGTGCGGTGAGTCAGTCTGACCCACTGAATTACTGAGCGAGGTGAAGAGCTTCCATCAGAAGCTCTTTACCATGTGATCAGCCGTGACCAATCACGGCTGGCCACAGTGTAAACAGGAAGAGCCGTTTATTGGCTTTACCTCTACACGTGTCTGCAGACATGAGTAGAGGAGAGCCGATCGGCTACTCTGACAGGGGAGGTCTGTGCTGAGTGTTTATGAGCGCAGCCCCCCCCTGGGATGGCCATCCAGGCCCACCAGGGATGCCACCCAGGGGCCACCAGGGAGAGCCCACCCAGGACCACCAGGGAGCCAATCCTAGACCACCAGAGAGCCCACCCTAAACCACCAGGTGAGGGGCAAAATGCCCATCCTGGATGGCACTCAGTGCCAACTTCAGATGCCACCCTAGACCACCAGGGAATGCACACCTTACAGTGCAATCTGCAATTGCCGCCCACCAGTGCCCCGTATCAGTGCCCACCAGTGCCACCTTCAGTGCCCCCCAGTGCCAACTGCCAGTTCCCCCTGTGAGTGCCACCTATCAGTGCCCATCAGTGCCACCTATCAGTGCCCAGTGCCACCTATCAGTGTCACCTATGAGTGCCCATCAGTGCCACTTATCAGTGCCACTTATCAGTGGCCATCAGTGCTGCATATCAGTGCCCCCTATCAGTGCCCATCAGTGCTGCACATAAGTTCCTCATCATCAGTGCTTGTCAGTGCCAGCTCATCAGTGCCAATCAGTACTGCCCCATCAGTGATGTAGAAATGTACTTATTTACAAAGTTTTGTGACAGAAACAGAGAAAAACTTTTTTTTTCAAAATTTTCGTTTATTTTTTTATTTGTAGCACAAAAAATAAAAACCGCAGAGGTGATCAAATACCACCAAAAGAAAGCTCTATTTGTGAGAACAAAAAATTTATTTGGGTACAGCATCGCATGACCGCGCAATTGTCATTCAAATTGTGACAGCACTGAAAGCTGAAAATTGGTCTGGGCAGGAAGGGGGCTAAGTGCCCGTTATTGAAGTGGTTAAATAAAGCACTTTTAAATATTATTTCCTAACTAAAAACCTTACTTAACACAGAAAAAGCACATATGACAAAATACAATGGCCAAAAACATAGTCATTACATTTTACCCATAACAACACAACAGTAACAAAACTATTGTCGTTTCCTAAACTAGTACTAGAAAAATGAGCATTACATTGTAACAATAAACTGTAATTGCATAATAACACTGTACAGCTTGTTTGTTGGCCATTGAATACAAAGATTTAAATAACACAAAAACAGTGACTTAGTTTGATGGTTATTTTTTTACAATATGGGCCAATCAATGTAAAGATTAAGATTTCTTATACAAAGAAAACACTCTTGCCACACACAGAACATGATGTTTCAAATACAAGAATAATCATATAATCACAATGGAGCTTTCTTTCCACTGCTATTTTTTATTTTATTTTATCATTTAACAATAAGAAATGGGAAAATCTGAAAGACTGATGAAAATTTAGTGCAATATAAATGGCCTTCGACAGATAAATAGTACATTTTTTTATACAGACCTCTATACCAAGGCCAAATGTGGGACAGTTAATGAGGAGACAAAAATGTCCATTTGGTAGAATTGCATGTTGCCTTTACCTTAACAATAATGAATAATGTGGCTTAGTTAAATGATATGTCTAGGCATAACCCAACCCTCCCCCCCCCCCCAAGCATGTTCCAGCATTATTTCTTTCCTCCTACATTGTTGCTGTAGCAAGATTAAACTTTTATCACCAGTGTCATCATCAGACCCTATTGACTTAGCTATGTCCGTTAGAACTACACCTTCCAAGTGTAGGAGCAGGCTTTCTGGGTTTAGGTAGCACCATTGGTTTACTTAATAAATGAATACATAGGCTGAGGGTGGAAATGGGTGGGAGTTAGGTAAAGTTCCGTAGTCCAGACAACACTATGGGTCAGAAACATTTTAACAATATAAAGCTAAAGCATCTGGACCATATTGCTTACACCCATGTTTCCTCAAAGAGTTTAGCTCTGTTACTGCAAAGCCATTGTTTCTTATTTTTAGAGACTCTTTAATGACTGGCATAGTACCACTGGACTGGCGTAAGGCCAATGTGATGCCTATATTTAAAAAGTCTTTACCAATTAACTACAGACAGGTTAGTTTAACTTCTATAGTTGGGAAGATACCTGAGAGTTTAATGTAAGAACACAAAGAAGAGTCTTTGCTAGAAAACAATATTTTAATAGATAGTCAGCAAGAATTCACGAAAGACCGAAATTGTCAAGCAAATCCAATTTTTCTTTAGGAGGGAGTAAGCAAAAACTTAGACAAAGGAATGGCTGTGGACATAGTACACTTAGCAAAACTTTGCAAAAGTGTTTAACACAGTTCCTCACACACGTTAAAGTCTACAGTCTTAGTTTGTAAATTGTTAGAAAACTGGCTAAAAGAACATATTCAGAAAGTAGAGTGATGATTCATACTCTGAATGATTTAAGGTCATTAGAGGTATACCCCAAGGTTCAGTGTTGGGACCACTACTTTTTAACCTATTTATAAATGATATAGAGTTTGGAATTAAAAGTACCATCTCTGTGTTTACAGATGACACCAAGCTATGCAGTGGTTTAACATCCTTATAGGTTTAACATTCTTATAGGTTTAACATCCTTATAGGAAGTCTTCAACTTAAAAGTAGTGTTGAGCGAACCCGGACTGTAACGTTCGGGTCCGTACCGAACTTTCGGGTGTCCGTGGCACGGACCCGGACCCGGACATTTCAAAAATCGTTCGGGTTAGATAGAGTCCTACGTCCTAGTCCAGAATTTTACCGATTTTAGACAGGGAGTGCGGCAGTCGATGGAAAGGGATATGATTGGGTTCCTCGTACACTGACGTCGTGACACTGAGGTCGAATATTTCTCCGACCCAGTGTACTACGTGGCCGGTTAGTGTCGGTACGGTAATCATCCGTACCGACACTACCGAAGATTCCCGTTTGGTCACTTTGCGAACAACTAACCGACGGGACGTCGAAGAGTTGTGCACCTCATTTTATCGTCTTGGGGCCTGGCTTGGGCTTGCTAAAAACTTTACAGGCCCAGGCCCAGGCACGGTGCCTGTGGGCTTTCAAGCCATGCCTGGGCTT
>BLSH010510647.1:227383-254844 GCA_018402905.1 Glandirana rugosa
GGAGAGAGAGAGCCCTCAGATATGGACAAAATCATGTTTTTAATAAAAAACGATCGAAACCTTTAACGTCGAACCGTAATGTACGATAATAATTCAGATACTAGATGGTCTCGTGGGTATAGAAAGAGGTGGTAACTGAAGGGTAGACAAGAGAAGGTGCGATCGTTCGGGTTCCGTCCGGACCCGGACCCGGACTTTGTCCCGAAGTTCGGACGGACCAGCAGAACCCGAACTTCCAGGTGTTCGCTCAACTCTACTTAAAAGCCAACTTCAATGCACTTTTTAACTGAGGTTAAATGATGATAAATGTAAAGTTATATGCTTGAGGGCTAAAATATGCATTCCTCATAGTGTCTAGGAAGAGAACAGATGGGAAGTCAATGGTGGAGAAAGATATGGGTGCTCTGGTAGATCATAGACTTAATAATAGCATGTAATGCCAAGCTGCAATTTCCAAAGCTAGCAAAAAATAATTTTTGTACTAAAACAGGTATAGACTCCCGAGAGAGAGAGGGAGACAGAGAGACAGACATAATTTTGCCCTCTGTACAAATCATTAGTAAGACGTCATATGGAATATACAGTTCAGTTCACAAAAAAAAATATTGCAGAACTGGAGAAAGTGCAGAGAAGGGCAACCAAACTGATAAGAGGCAAGGATGAGCTCAGCTATGAGAACAGATTAGCTAAAATGAAGTAGAATACATTCTACTCTTCTTGACAAGAGGTAATTAAGGGGATATATGATCACTATGTAAAAATACATGGTCCATGCAGTGAACTTGTTGTAGAGGTATTCACTTTCAAGTCATTACATGGGACAAGGAGACGGTCTTTACATCTGAAGGAAAAGATATTTAACCTCCACTGATGTTTAAACTATAATAATGTATAGCTGCCAATCAGATTTTACCGTGGTCGCTACTTTAAACTTTTGCCAAACTCTCAGCAGAGAAACCAAGTGGGGTCTAGGTGTATGCAGCTATTGGGGATGAGGATCATCCACCATCTGGAATGAGGGCTGGAGCATACCGTGGCCCACAGCCCAGGCGTAATGACATCATTGGGAGGAAGAATTGATGCGTTTGTGAGCATGTGCAATGCCGGCACTGGCATGCGCACTCCTTTGTCAAGCTAGTGTGAGAAAACCGAAGGAGCCATATATATATACTTTTCCTTGAGTGTATCAGTCATAAAAAAAAGTATGGGGTTAATTTATTAAAGGCAAATAGGCTTTTTACTTTGAAATGGGAGGTTCACTTTGTAAGGGATTTTGTCCCAAAGCTTCCTGAATGAAGTGAAGCTATGCTGACTTCCATCATGTGTAAGCAAAAATGCTCTTTTTTTATTTTCCTTGCATATGATTGGGTACTTTTTGCATAGTGACACTGCACTGTATTCACTGAGCTCTGGGGCAACTTCCTATGCAAAATGCAACTTTCCCTGCAAAGCAAACAGCCTTTTTGTCATTAGTAAACCAACTCTCATTGCACCAATCTATACAACAGGATGTTATTTTGTATGTGTTTTTATTATTCCTTTATGTATTAAAAGCTCTTGAACATTGCATGCAAGTTGATAATAAAGTCATCATTTTACTGTTTCAGCAAAACAAGGAAGATGGATGCAGAGCCTGAAGTTAGTTCACAGGGCCTCTGCCAACAATTATTTCCATTGTCTCTTCTCCCCACCATGCTCGGTACATCCCACAAGTAAATGGAGAAAGCAGCTAAGAAATATACTGTCTAGACTGGCCATAATGTATGCAGCAGTTACTCAACAACAAACAAGTGTTGTCCAGATAAAAGTATTTGTCAGTCTAGAAATAAAGATATCACTGTAAAACAGGTTCATGTCAGGACGGGTGAGTAATGACTCCTTTCAGCGGAGCACATTTACACAGTTAATTGCTCTCTAAACATTATTTAAAGAATTAGCATGCTTTAATGTGAGCTCATTCTCCCGAGCCCCTTTATGGTCTGTTACCAAGAACACAATAAAAAAAAATAATCCTGCATGGCACTGGCTTTTCCTTAGTTTCCCTTTAGCATAGTTAGGCTATTCATTCTCAGATTTCTTGGACCAATCTGTCTTTAGGAGAAGATATTCAATTATAACCTGTGGAAATGTGGTAATTCTGTAATCAAATTTTCTATTCCCTTCATTCGATTTTATGAGTATGTAATAATAAATAATGAACTAATGCATTGCTTGTCACTTATACTGCATATGATCAATTGTTTGCTTTAAAACTACCTAAGGTAGCTTATCTTAACCAGGGTTACTTCACAGGTTGCTAGGGGTTCCTTGACTAACCACTAATGTAACCAATAATGTAAATAACATTCTTCCTCAAACTGTCTACAAATCTGGGGGTCCGTGTTCCACTAACCATAAATGTAATGGGTCCGTTTTCTACTGACCACCAATGTAAGGGGATGTCTTCTGAACTGATCACTATTGTAAAAGACCACTGACCACTGACCATAAATGTAAGGGAAGCCCCTTTTCATTGACCATCAATGTGGGGGACACTGTTCCATTGATCACCAACATAAGAGTGCATTACAATTTTCACTGTCTGTTTTTCTGAACTGTAGGGATAATCATTTTTAGAAGGGGTTCCTTGAAACCTTAAAATTTCTTTAAGGGTAACTCCACTTTTCGTGGGGAAAAAAATAGCAAATAAAGAAAAAATAATATGGCACATATAATTGCAACACAAGTTATATTGTAATTGATTGTTATTAAAAATTACCGTTCCTTTTCAATCTGCAGCTGCTGTAATTTTCTGAAAATTCAATGAAATACGGCTGCCTGGAGTTGTTCTGTGCACAGAATGTGTACTGGACACACCCCAGAAACATAATTTCCTGCTTGTGTAATTTGCTCACCAATTTTCCCAGAAGTCTGCCTAAGCTACATGTCAGATTTCAGGCATTCCCTGCAACAAAAATGTCATTTTTGGAAAGATATTTTCAATAGGAACACATCTAAAGGGATGCAGGCCCAGCAGATTTACTCATTAGTGCTCTGCAGGTGCACAGCTGACAGATAATTATGAACCCACTCCCATTAGACCCACTCAGTACAGAGGCACAGAGACACACAGAGGGATTTCTTCAGAATAACAAAAAGTAGGAATTTGCAAAAAAAGGTTGTCACAATACTTGCAATGTACATAGATTAGAGGGGAATGTTTTTTTTCTAAACAAAAGTGGAGTTAAACTTTAAGAGTCCCTCTGGTGGTGAACAGAATGGGAAAGGCTGGCCTAAATTAGGTCTCGAACCAGATAAAGTGGTGAATGATTATAACCCTTGCCAGTTTTATTGTTTTGTCCCCAGGGAGGCTTACTATCTCCTTTTTTCCCTGGATTGAACCTGGACTGAAAAGTAAGGAAAAAAGTTTTAAAGTGTTAGTAACCCCCCCCCCCACAAAAACCCCCACTTGTGCTGTCTAACCTGCCCCTCTCTAAGCTGTAAAAAACCTGGCTGATCCTGCCAGTTCCTGTGTCCCCCTCTGTGTCCTGACCACAATAATCATGGCTGCTGAGCCCCTGATATGTTGCCAGTTTATGTGCCTCTGTCATATGCAGCTCTCCTCTGTCCTCCTCACCCTCTCTCTCCCTGCCTGTCAACGCTGTGTCTCTTTCTCCACCCCCCCCCCCCTTACCGCTATTAGTAGAAAATAAAAGATTACAAATTGTCACTGCCAGCCCCTCTATTATATCTAGGCATAACACACAGGATAAGTGTTTTTTTTAAGCTTGTAAATACCTTTTTTCAGCTATATTCAGGCCGGTCACATGACTCCCGGCCAGTCTCCTACTCTGATCCAGAGCTACAGTGAGATCTCGGTCCCTCCCGCTGAAGCTCTGGATCGGAGTAGGAGTCTGACCAGGAGTCATGTGACCGGCCTGAATATAGCTGAAAAAAGGTATTTAGAAGCTTTGTTTTAATAAAACACTTACCTTGTGTGTTATGCCTAGATATAATAGAGGGGCTGGCAGTGAATTACACTTTCAAGGTAACAACCACTTTAAGTTTCCACCAGAACAGAAACAGGGTAGAAATCTTCCAATAGGGACACTAGTTCTAGTTACAACTGTCTGAGAGGGGATCTCCCATACTTTGAAGACATTTTCTGTTGTTTCTACAGGAGAGGAAATGAAAGGAAGTCTTCAGAAGGTGACACAAAAAAGGGTTTCATTCCCTACTCTACCAAAAAAAAAAGAAAAAGGCTATAGATATACTTTATATTAGAAAATAAGTGGCCTATATAACGGTAAGTTTAGAATTAGTAAGAAGAGATGAAGAAATGCCACTAGCCTGCAAATGGCAGAAAACATATAAATCATATCCATACAAGTGTAAACATATAATTCACATTCATACAGATGTAATTTATCACACCTGTAATGGAAATCATATTTAAAAGGATATTTGTCTGCAGTTAAACTTCATTTTATGTTATAGGAAAATGGCCTCAACCAATAAGACTGGCACATATGGAAAAGTGCTCCAGGTTCTAAAATAAATATATTCCAATGCAAGGGTGCCAAATTACAAAAAAAAGAAACTCTTTATAAGTAGATTGCTATCTTGGAAATATAAATGCAGAATAGAGATTTTGAAGAAGAAGTTTGTTTTTTGGGGCGCAAAGTAGGCACATAAATATTGCACCCAAATGTGTTTTCATGAGACAAAAAGTAACTCAAACACAGCACTTTGTTATGAACGATGACATTCAAATCTATGTGTTAATTGTAGATAGAAATATAATTGGCAAAACAAGCAGGTGCAGAGGCCAACCAGACCCAAGCAAGGGGAGAGCAAAGTCATTAAACAGTCCACAACTTATGGCAGCTGTTCTGAGAGCGTAGCTCACTCTGTAAAAGGATAAGAAGAAGACAAGAAAGCGCCTCTAAGTGTGGTACTTTAAAAACAATTTAATTGCCCCCAAACAATGGGCCCCAAACAAAAAAGTAGCCCATTGTTTGGGGGCAATTAAACATGTTTTTAATGTACTACACTTAGAGGCACTTTCTTGCCTTCTTCTTAGAAATATTATTGGTAGTACAAACAAGTGGCTACTGCCCCCACCTGTAATTGATCACTGCAGCAAGGAGCAACGCACTGACACCATTGCTGCCATAGTGCTATGGGCTGGTTGTTTAGCGTGCCCCTGTGCCTTTAAGAAGGGGTGGGCTCCCTTCAGATTTATCTGCCCTATCCCTGTCCATCTAAATGCATGTGCTTCCATTGTTGGAGATTCACAGAAGTTAGAATTTAGTTCCACAGAAAATGGGGTGCCTTGCTGGGGTTCTGTGGCTTAGGCATGTATTTGCAAATTTGTGCAACTAAACCTCTGTTTTTAATGCATACTGTTGAACAGGTCAATTCAGTTGGGCGCAGGCTGGTCGGTAAGCTGAGACTTGGAAATTTCTTTGTTTTTTAGAAATATAATTGGCACTAAGTATTGTGCATATTTGTCATGTGTGCCCAAACTATAATACTGATCACATGAAGGTCAGAGATCTAAATACGCCCTAAAAAGATGGACATTTATGAGAGAGAGGAGAGCAGCTGGGAGGAAAACCTAAACCTATTTTACATTTGTATACATGAATAATTTTCAATTTCCTTCTGCAAATTCAGATTGAGCTTCTTTATTTCATTTTTTTTTCATGAAAATCAGAAAAAATCTGACAATATAACCATTTCATCCAAAACATTACACTTTTAAAAACATTGCTTATTCATTATCTGCTGAAACTGCCACCTTATCATTTCTGTACACCAGTTTGCATCTGGTGTACTTTAATAAAAGGTTTCCAACTACAGAAATGGCACACTTGAGTTTTGTTAGTTTGGGGAGAACAGTGCAACACTTTAGACTTATTGGTTTATTAAATTGGAGCACATTTCCATTTTTGTTTTTGTGCATTTAATTTTTGCACATACTGTAATAATTCCCCCCATTGTGTCTGGAAGGTCTGCGATCATGTCAAAGATGGACAGATCCCTGTTCTCAGTAATTAGCTGCCATTCTAAGGGAATTCTAATGCCTAGTACCTCCCCACCACTGCAGATCACTGATATTATGGGGTAAAGAATGGCAGATCAGTATAACACATTTAAAGGCCCGTACATACTATGCAAATTTCGGACGGGAATTTTCGTACAACGATCGATCTTCCGATTTTTGGATGGTTAGTATAATGCTTTCGGGAGGCGATTTTGATTTTTCCGACGACAAAAGCAGGATGTGCAGACTATAACATTTTTGTTGGATGTGAACACAAAGTCCTATTTTCGTATAATTAGTACGGTTTTTGTCTGAAAAAAATCGTAAGTGCAAGATTACGGATGCTCAGAAACGAAAAAATACATACAAAGCTATTCAACACATTACATCACTTCTGACGTTGAATTCGGTCGTATGAGAATTTTGGTATTGTTAGTAACCTCTTCACTTTCAACATTAGACTAGCATTCAACAAAAAACAGACGTTCTGTTGTCCAAAACTCAGGTCACGTGTATGAGGCTTAACTCTCCCCAAGGCTAAGCCTCTGGTCTTTCCATGGCAATGGGCAAAGAGTAAAGATGTCCATAGGGTTACTTTAGGTATTATATATGACACCTTCATACTAACAATGAAATTAATGGATATATTAAGTATTATATCTAAGTTTCCCTCCAGTTTTTTAGCATTTTGTTTACTGCTACAGTACAGATGTTTTTTGATCTTTGAGGTAACAAGAACCATCGTTAAGAAAACAAGCCTAAATGAGCATGCTAGAAGAAGATTTTAATCCAGGGTTTAATGTACATGTCTGAAAAATGAGGCATTAACCACAATTACGTGACTCTCATTTATATAAATGTTCCTCATTTATTCTAATAATAAGCTGACTGTAACTGATTTGAAAAATACCAAGTCCACATAGCTGCAAGACAAATGAGCCATTACATTTGGCAACAGTCCTTTATTTTATTTATTTATTTTTGCTTTTGTTGTATCACGTTTTATCTATCTTTCTCTAAGATCTGTTTGTAGCACCCTGCTGCAGGTTTAACAGGATCTTGGGAGCAAAAAAAACATGACTTGAACTTTTTATTGATTACTTCAAAAGAAACATATATTATTGAGTCACAAAGTGGGCATGGCTTTTATCATGACACCAGCAATACATAGAGTAGATACAGAAATACTTGACAGTGCAAAATCTGGTGCAGCTCTGCATAGAAGCCAATCTGCTTCCATTTTTTTGTCAAAGCTTAATTGAATAAGCTGAAGTTAGAAGCCGATTGGTTACCATGCACAGCTGCACCGGTTTTTGCACTCTTCAGTTTTAGTCAATCAACCATATAATGTTTAAGCTGCAGACCAAATAGGCTTGTGCAGTTTTGAAGTGGCAGACAACAGTCACAAAATTTAACACTCTTCACTAGTTGTTCATCTGGTTCAGAGATTTAATCTGTCATGTTTGTACCCACCAGAGGACATCCAAAAACCCTCAAATCAGCCCAGTTATGTTTCTTTGTACACTATATTGTTAAAAGTATTGGGACACCTGCCTTTACATGCACATTAATCCCAGCCTTAGTCCGTAGAGTTCAATAGGAACTTGACGGGCACCTTTGGAATGAATTAGAGCAGAGACTGTGAGCCAGTCCAAAATCAGTGCCTAACCTCACAAATGTGCTTCTGGAAGAATGGGCAAACATTCCCATAGATGCACTCCTAAAGCTTGTGGACAGCCTTCCCAGAAGAGTTGATGCTGTTATCGCTGCAAAGGGTGGGCCAACTCAATGTTAAACCCTATGGACAAAGACTATGATACCATTAAAGTTCATATGTGTCTGTAAAGGCAGGTGTCCCAATACTTTTGACAAATGTATATTATAGGTTCTTGGACATTACATGAAGACTGATAATGATGCCATCATTTTCTGTTTTAGCAAAACAAAGATGACTTAAAGGCCTGAAGTTAGCCCCTGCAAATAATCATTATCAATACATCCAACAAGTGAACTGGGAGATTGATTTATTCATTTCTATTAGCAGTATAGTATAATAAATCATGTTTTTTTAATTAAAGTATTACTATTGCTATACTTTATAATATTATAATAATAATAAGTCACAGCCATTTAAATAAGAAAACATATTTCTAAAGCATAGATATTTAAAGTGCATACAATGTAAACATGGTGCTGCAATCCAGTTGGCTTCTGAATTGGCAAGGCCGACTCCTTGAATTTTTGGATATTATGATATTTTCTCATCAGTAGATCTGTCTGTGCTGAAACATGTTCTAGAACAGACAGTATTGAGAGCACGAGTTTCGACAACTGCTGCTGTTTCCATGCCTTTTTTTTGCATTTCTACTCATAGATCGAGAGTTATTTGGCACTTTGCCTTTGTTTTTCTTGTGGCTTCAGCAACATTTTGCTAACTTTATTAATTTAGGTTAAGTATTACTGTAATTTCCAGAAGAATATATATCAGCATTGTTTCAGTTAGAATACTTCACAACACTCCCTACCTTGACAGTCACAATTTTTTGGTCTGAGGTCACAATCACAAACTCTCAATGTGTCTTGCCAAAAAGGGTATCATCAGGGTCACAGAAAGCTATAAGGATTTTACACTATTTGGCTTCTCTTGTCTTTTTTGTCTTTAGAACAACAGACCAGAGATTCGGGATTGTTTCCAAGTTTTCATGATGCTGGATTGCTGCAGGTCAGTTACCTATCTTTGATTTTATTTTCTAGCTCTCTATTTATTGTGCCAGTAAGGAATGGCTGACATTTCCTGGGGACATGCACTGTGCCATCTGCATGCCTTGCATTCTTTTACATCCTTGTGACCTTCTGCTGAATTGTAGAATTTTCCTCCAAACACTTGTGGACTCTTTGAATGCCCCTGGATGTGTCTCCTTTTGTAGCTTCAAAAGGAATTGAAGGGGGTCCAACCTGGATCTACTACCAATCAGCTCCTACTTTTTATAGTGATATTAGTCCCAATACAAAAAATAGAATGGAATGTGCTAAATCACTGGATGAAGAAATCAATCCAGTGCAGACCAAAGACCATAAGTAATCAAATGTAGCAAAGACCCGATGGGGGGTAAGAGTACCCCAAAGAGAAGACCAATCGGAAAGGGGTCAATGGTGCACAAGCAACAAACAGAAATCAAAAATTTGAAAAAGTGTATAAATTTATTCAAAAATGAAATTAACTAGGGACACGATCAACAAGAATATACATTAGGGATCAGCAGAAAGACCAAACCACAAAAATAAAATAAATTAAAAAGACAACGTTGTCTAGGACAGGGAGGGGAGTAGCAGCTGCTCACACATCTCATACAGCATCCATTCAATCACGCTAATTCATGAGTGACTAACTAGTAGTCTCCTAGAAAGGTATAGCGCTAGTTGAGTGGTAGGATGTAGTTTGGCTGGAAGGGCAGGAAGTGTAGTTATGACAGTCAGTGGTGCAAAAATAGCAAATTGCAGTTACCCAGTTGGATCACAGACTGCAAGATTGGTATATCTTCAATTGGAAACCGAATGAGGTAGTTAAATGGCTGAATGGATGTGATGGTAGCAGTGGTAACCAAAGTACCTAGGATAATTCCATAGGAGGGGTCACATCAATCATGGCTCAGCGCAACCGCATTAATCAAGACATCAGGTCATATTATTCCAATAATGACATCCAGGATGACACGATGCTTAATAAAAAGTTCAGCAAAGGAAAAGCAATAAAGCAGGGATCTCACCAGACCGGGCGTTTCTTCAGAGCTATGCTCCTGGGTGGTCTCACGGTGAAAGTGTCCTGAAACGCCAGCGGGCGTTTGGTGGGTCTTTCCTGGGCGAATCTGAGCGGTTTCCAGTGTTCAGGTAGTCGTCAGCTGACGGAGTTAGGTCATGTGATCACAGTCTGGTCATCTGATCGCTGATAGTGGGCATGGAGTTACTTCCGCCCTTCCTCACTCCCCTCCCACGTCACGTGCGTGATGACGCACCGCTGACGCGTTTCATTGGCTGGACAACCATTGTCCTAGACAACGTTGTCTTTTTAATTTATTTTATTTTTGTGGTTTGGTCTTTCTGCTGATCCCTAATGTATATTCTTGTTGATCGTGTCCCTAGTTAATTTCATTTTTGAATAAATTTATACACTTTTTCAAATTTTTGATTTCTGTTTGTTGCTTGTGCACCATTGACCCCTTTCCGATTGGTCTTCTCTTTGGGGTACTCTTACCCCCCATCGGGTCTTTGCTCCTTTTGTAGCTTGTTGGCTTTTTTTTAGGAGCCATATGGTGCTCTGCTGCAAGTGGAGTTGGATCTTAGCTCGGACTAACTGTTCAAATACATCAATGTTTGGGGGCAAGGTCTGCACTTATGCAATTGCTTACAGAAGGCTGCAAAGGTAGGCCGCAGATAACTTGTCTTTGTCCTTTTCCATAATCCCCATTTGACTTGTGCAATTTTATGCAGTAAAGCAGTTGGTAAAAATCAATTTATGTGTCAAATTATTCACATGCTTCCAATTATGTTTCATGCATGCTGCAGTTTTTTATGCATTAATATATATTTTGCAAGTAGTCTGGCTAAGGAATGGTAAATCTGCACTGTGAAAAACTTCTATTCTTGAATTTAGATGACAGAACATCAAAAGTTTGCTCCAACAAAGTACACAAGTGATTGTGGGGTTTTAAAACCGAACTCCAAGAATTTATGAAAGTCATAAGTTAAGGCAGCTCCGTTGTTGAAAAATGATGAGACATATTAATGCAAACAGTGTATAAGTCAGGAATTAATTTTATTTCAGACTTTTGCAATTTCCTATACAACAGCACTCAGACTGGGAAAAAAATATTCTGTATGCAAATTTCTTGAGAAGGAACATGATGATATGAGGAGAGAGCAGAGTGATGGGGGACCTCATCATTCTGATGCTGCTCTTTCAATGTTCAGTCAGGAGGCTAGGGTTGGAGAGATGACACCAGAGTATACCTTAACTGTAAGGCTCAGATGACACTGCTGCGACTTGGGATCCGACTTGTGATACCTCAAGTCGCATAACATGTGAAATCCCATGGTGACCCACGATTTATTTGTGTGCTGCTCCGGCTCGATCACTGTGGTTAATAGTGTGGGTGATGCCACATCCACTGCACATCCAGCTCCTATAGTCACTAAAAGGAAGAGAGGAAGGATCCCTGGTGCTGCACATCCATGGTGTCCTGTGATTGTTATGGGAGAGACAACCTCAACCTGTGCTCCCACCAGGCCATGCCCCCAATGTGTTTCACTCCGCCCCTTAGATGACTAAGCTTCAAGGGGCGGAGTGAAACACGTTGGTGGCATGGCCTGGTGGGAACCCAGGCTGTGAAATACCATGTTAGACAGTGGGAGCAGTCTTAATTAGCACTACTGAAGTCGCTACGACTTTAGAAAAGGTTCCTGTACTACTTTAAGGTGACTTCTATCCGACTTGTGCCCATAGACTTTATTGGAAGTCACCTCCAAGTAGGATCCTCATCTATATTGATGTTATTTGTATCTGACATTACAGGAGGAATACGCAGGCATTTCCAAAAGTCACTTCTAAAGTCACATCAAGCCGCATAAAAGTAGTACTCAAGTCAGCAGCAAATTGCCTAGAAAAGTCTCACTGTAAGTCATGTGACTTTCAGGTCACAGCAGTGTGAACCAAGCCTAAGTGGTTTCAACCACCTGGTGATAATGTTGTTGGATGATATGAGATGGTATCTAACAGCATCTACGGGTTGAAATGGTAGTTCGAGTTTCTCCTTCTCATAAAAGCTACCAGTGTCGTTGATCAGTGGCAACTATAAGAAGGTCTCAGTAAAGTCAAGCCTCCTCCAGACCTCTTGATACTTGCAAACAGACTGGTGTATGTTTAGGAATACAACACAATCTGCCATGCTAATTAGTCTCTAGGAAAAGACACTGTAGAGTAGACAGATCCAATAATAAGAAGTAGTCATTGGTTATAGCTTCAGGGACTGTAAAACAGTCGAAGTTCGCCATGATCACCATGTTCAGCACTATACAAAGCTAAACTCTTTTCAGGGAAGTTCACAAAGTGGTTCATGCCAAGTTAGAGTAGTACATTGGGAATCCAGCATACAAAAAAATTTTTACAATGTTCCAGAGGAGTTCACAAAGTGAGTCATACTAGGATAGGATAGCAAGCCAAAACTCAAAGAAAAACATAGGTAAGCTTCTTTACAAAAACCACAACAAAGTAGCAAAGTTAAGAGACATTCCAAGACATACAGATACCTTTGTACTTTTCACATACAAACACCATTTTTACTTTTAAGTACAGGCTGCGCAGAACTGCCTAAAAAATGTCTTTCCAAAATGTTTTTGTTTTGCACAAAAGATTTTCAGGTGTTAATTGTGTTTTATGTCCCATTAGAGAGACTTTCCCTCACTTCCTGCCAGGACAGGAAGTGATGGGAAAACTCTCAAATGGGAACACAGAAAAAAATACATTATTAGTAGAGGAAAAGGAAAGTGGACCCTGACCCTAAGGTGAAGTCTAATCGACTTCTGACAATGCTTTTATTGCTTTCCACTCATTTTTGATCCTGGTGTCACATGAGCAGGAAGGGGGCTCAAATGTCCTCAATGGGTTCAGAAACACAAATAAAAATCTAACTTACATTTGAACTGGACCCTTCTCTATTAAAGAAAAATAGCACAACTGTCTTTAGTTCTGGAATATTTGCTTATCCTCTTCCCACTAGCGGAAGTCTACCAGACAGGGTCTGCTTGATTGAAAACAACAGGGCTCTCATATAAATCCTAAATCTAAATTTCATGGTATGGGGTATGGTATGATGGTATGGGGGTGCATTAATACGTATGGAATGGGGAGCTTGCACATCTGGAAAGACATCATTAATGCTGAAAGATATATCCAGGTTTTAGAACAGCATATGCTCAGGCAAGAATGGGACAACATTCCTCTCCCAAAACTCCAGCAACTGGTCTCCTCAGTTCCCAGACATTTACAGAGTATTGTTAAAGGAAGAGAGGATGCTATACTATAGTAAGCATGACAATTTTTTGGAATTGGGGTTGTACTTTGCCAGATTTTTGTTGCCTTGCCCCAACTTATCTAAGATGTGTTGCTGCCATCAATTTCAAAATTAATGTTTTTTTTATTAAATTGGTCCATTTTCTCGGTTGAAACATTTGATATGTTTTCTATTGTGAATAAAATATGGGTTTATGAGATTTGCAAATCATTGTATTCTGCCTTTATGTAGATTTTACACAGTGTCCCACCTTAGGAATTGGGGTTGTACTTTCCTGAAGATCCTGATAGTAACAGCACTTCCTGTTGTAGGCTGACAATGCAACAAATCAAAATAAAAACTAGATTTGCGCGCATCCTTTTCAGTCTGCCATGCATGCTCCTTCAGCTGGCCACTGGGCCGCCTATAAAGTCTGTGCATGCCTCCTGCAGACCTAAATTACAACCCAGCATTTAACAGGGTGTACTTTGGATGCTGACAACATTGCCACTGATTGAGAAGCAGTGGATTAGCGTTGTCGGCTGGCAACATGTACTACTCTTACTGGCAGGATCACCAGAAACTATGAAACAGATTTACAAAACATTATTTGCAATTGTGAGGCATGATGCCAAGCAAATGGTAAAAAAGATTTGGCATTTACATACACTTTAATCTCTAATAGGTCAAACTGCCTCATTGCCCCTGGGTGCCATGTGATCTAGGGTGCTTATGCTTTAGGACTAATATTAGCTATTCTTAATATAATTTTCCATCCCCCTTCTACCTTTCCTGCATAAAAAAGATCTGTGTATTTACCTATTTTTAATTCACTCCAGTCTGGTCCCGTAATCCTGCAGGTCCTGCTACCTTGTATAAGTGAGCGGTTGTCAGCTATCGTGAATTCCCAAAGCCGTGACATCACCCATAGGCTCCCATGGCCCAGCCATTGTCAGCAATCTATTCTCTCCCCAACAGCAGCCACTCTCACTGACACAGGGGAGTCGGAACGACAGGATCAAGTGACTGGACCATCAGCAAAAATGAGTTAAGTACACAGATCTTATTTATACAGGGTATGCAGGATAAGTAGGAGGTGTGGGGTGGGTGTAACATTTTCAAGAATAGTTACTATTAGTCATATCTTCCACTTCAATAAAGTGCTCATGTGTTAGGTCAGTAGTCTTTAAAAGAGAAGTATGGCCAACGCTTTTTTGGTCATACTTCTCTTGAAGGTCACAGGAGTGCGTTTACTTTTGCTCTCCTGTGACCCAGAGTCACCTTATAGTGGGCTATTGCCCGCTGTCAGCTGACGTGGCAGAGTCACTCCAGACTATGGAAAGATCCCGATAATATTGCCTAACCAGCTGCCCAGTTGACAGCTGGCTCCGGCCCCCTTTCCAGCCTGGCGCTGGAGAAGCAGAGAGGGGTGACAGTCACCGCTCTCTGCTGCAAGCAGATCGAACTCTGATCAACCAGCAGTCATGTGATCGCTCAGTTCAAGGTCTTAGAGCTGACATGGGACAGCTGCAGCATCCCACTGATGCTGCAGCATAGAGGTGATTATGGATGCTTTTTTTTTAATATGCCCGCAATTTCTCCTTTAAATAATACCCATATTGAAGAGCAAAGCATCCTTGCTGACAGTTCCATTTAAACTGTGTGTTTCAAAATGACTAAACTGACTACTTTTCTCAAATGAAAATGAAGCCGTCCTATATTTCACCAGAATAATGTCAATAAGGTTGGATGGCAGCTCAGTGACACATTTATATTGCAAGCTAACAGGACATCAGAGAAAAGGATTTAAAGCTCCCTCTGTGTTTGAAATGCATAGCCAGCAAACCACACCAGAGACAGTTGTTTTGATCTCGCTAAATACTGTGCTGATTCACTGACTATGCTGTGGACATGGCTAAACCCCATGCACGCTACACCACTCACATTTAACTAGAAAACAGTGTCTGGGAAAACAGAGATACATGGTGCAGGAGCTAATAAAAATGGCACATTATTGAGATCAATGGACTTTGTATAAAAATTAAACTGCATTGCAGGTCTTTGTATAATTCAGAGATGAAAAAATATATTTATCGCTTAATTTTTCTTTTTTTTGTTTTAGAAAACCTAGATAACTAAATGAGAAGTAAGCTAAATAACATGATTAATCACAATATAATTGCAGTAGTCTTCACTAGACCTCATGCTGCAAGAATGTTATTTACAGCAGACAACTAGGAAGGAGCACCTGTGTTCCTAGTTCTCAGACTCTACAATCAAACTGACAAGTCAGCAATAGAGTTATATTTGAGTTAAAGCAGAAGTAAAGTCAGCCAAACCAAAAATCTCATAACTCCATTTACTTAGTTAACCACTTCACGCCTGGCCTATAGCAAAATGACGGCCGGGCGGTGGTTCAGTTATCCTGACCGGACATCATATGACATCTGGCAGGATAACCTGCGATTGTGCGCCCACGGGAGCGTGCATCGCTGCAATCGGCGGTGTGGTGTGTCAGTCTGACACACCGCATTACCGATCTCAGTAAAGAGCCTCTGTCGGAATCACTTTACCACGTGTAAACAGGAAGGGCCATGTATCGGCTTTTCCTCTACTCGCGTCTGCAGATGCGAGTAGAGGAGAGCCAATCGGCGGCTCTGCTGACAGGGGGGTCTGCGCTGATTGTTTATCAGTGCAGCCCCCCCAGGAAGCCCAGCTAGGACCACCAGGGATGCCACCCAGGAACACCAGGGGTGCCTACCCAGGACCACCAGGGGTGCCTACCCAGGACCACCAGTGAGCCCACCCAGGACCACCAGGGAGCCCACCCAAGACCACCAGGTAAGGGGTACACTATATACAATAGGGATGGAACTGTGCCCATCTGTGATGCCTGCCAGTGACTCTTTATTAGTGCTGCCTAAAAGTGCCACCTATCAGTGCCCATCAGTGCCACCTATCAGTGCCCACTGCCACCTATCAGTGCCCATAAGTGCCGCCTATGAGTTCCCATCAGTGCTGCTTATCAGTGCCCATCAGTGCTGCATATAAGTGCCTCATCATCAGTGCCAATCAGTACTGCCTCATCAGTGCCTGTCAGTGCACCCTCATCAGTGCACATCAGTGAAGGAGAAAATGTACTTACCGTATATATACTCGAGTATAAGCCGAGTTTTTCAGCACATTTTTTGTGCTGAAAAAGACCCCCCTCGGCTTATATGTCAGATTCTCAGCTTGATGTCGGGAGGTGGGGGAGGTGGGCGGGACAAGCTGATGTTAGCTGTTCAGTCCCGCCCACCTCCTGATCTCCGTGAAGAGCTGCAGCTCTCTCTCTGCATTCTTTGCATTCCAATGTGTTTAATTACACTTACACAGCACAGAACGGCTCTTAGAAGCAGCACAGCTCTGTTTAATGTGAATCTACCTTACTCATCCCTTATGTGTTCTGGCTACAGTCTGTGTCCTGGCTAAAATCCCTGTGTCCTGGCTACAATACCTGTGTTCTGGCTACAGTCTGTGTCCTGTATAAAATCCCTGTGTTCTGGCTACAATACCTGTGTTCTGGCTACAGCCTGTGTCCTGTATAAAATTACCGGTGTCCAGGCTACAATACCTGTGTTCTGGCTACAGTCTCTGTGTCCTGTATAAAATCCCTGTGTCCTGGCTACAATACCTGTGTCCTGGCTACAATCCCTAAGTTCTGGCTACAATTCCTGTGTTCTGGCTCCCTGTCCCTGTGTTCTGGCTACAATTCCTGTGTTCTGGCTGCTGCATTTGCCACCCTAGGCTTATACTCGGGTCAATAACTTTTCTCAGTTTTTTTGTGGTAAAATTAGGTGCCTCGGCTTATATTCGGGTCGGCTTATACTCGAGTATATACGGTATTTACAAAATTTTGTGACAGAAACAAAGAAAAACTTTTTTCAATATTTTTGGTCTTTTTTTTAGTGCAAAAAATAAAAACAAATACCACCAAAAGAAAGCTCTATTTGTGGGGAAAAAATTATTTTGGGTACAGGGTAGCATAACCGCGCAATTGTCATTCACAATGTGACAGTGCTGAAAGCTGAAAATTGGTCTGGGTGGGAAGGGGGGAAAGTTGATATTGAAGTGGTTAAGCTTGCAAAACACTCCTGGATGTGTGCACCTACTTACTTGGTGTAGTTCCCATTGATGAAGCTGGCACCATCGAGTATTCTTTCCCTATCTCGTCTTTCACCTTCCGGGGCATCAGAAACAAAACTCGAACATGCGCAGTACAAAAAGATCCAGTCTGACATTAGCAAGGCTTCCTTCATGGTGCATAAACACAAGTTCCTGGAAAAGTTCCCAACCCCTGAGACATCACTAGTCACAAGGAGTTTCAGGAAACAAACCGAGACTCACAAGACAATGCTTATTCCTGAATTATATGCTGATATCACTCAGGCATTTTTTCAGGCATCAGGCACAGTTTGTACAACATGGAGGGCAGACATTACAGTTACAGTACAATTCAGAATTAGAGGGCCCTGCTTGTTAGAGCTTACAGTCGAAGGGTTCCCACTAAAATGTGCATTCTGCTTTCTACAACTTCATGTCTAAAGTTGTATGGGGTGGACAGGCCTAACACATGGGCTGCCTTCTACCGGCAATCTCTGTTTGGTCTCTACAGCAATAACATGAGCAGTGGAGTGTAGAAATTATCATTTATGGTTTCTGGTTATGATGACATTGAATAAGACAGATACGTGGACTAGATGTCATCATTGTTCTCAGTCCTGGTATGCAGTTACAATGCAAACTGCAGACAGATTGGATTTTAACAATGCAGTGTTCACAGCTGCCTGGGCCAGTGATAGCAGCTATGACAGCACAGGGAAAGTAAAGGCCATTATATTTCCAAACATGCTTGATGTCCTTGAATATGTTAAAGTAGAACCATAGGAAAACCTTTTTTTTCATTTTGGATAGAGTAAAGGAGGGTTATAACCCCTGTAAGATTTTTTTTTCTGCCAGCTGTGTCCCATTGGGGAGATTTCCTTTCACTTCCTGTCCCATAACCAAACTAGTAGTGAGAGGAAATCCATGCAAATTACCATATGCGGTTATACGGCAGCAGGTTGGCTTGTTCCCGCGAATTGCCGTAGCTGTACAGCGGTCACGGGAATGTGTGGTGTGGGTGCTCGCGCTCACTGGCTAGCGGGGGAGCCAATCAATGGGTGGGGTGGTCTCAATGTCTGCCAGCCACCTGCGATCGCTCCTGAGACACGGCAGAACGGAGATCTGCAAGTGTAAAGAAACAGATCCCCATTCTAACAGGGGAGTTCAGAGAGATCGTCTGTTCCCAGTGATCGGGAACAACGATCTCTCTCCTCCCCCAAGCAGCCCATCCCCCATACAGTTAGAAACACCACAGAGGTGTTTAACCCCTTCCCTGCCAATGACATTTACTCAGTAATCAGTGGCTATTTTTAGCTCTGATCGCTGTATAAATGTCAATGGTCCCAAAAAAGTGTCAAAAGTGTTCGATATGTCCGCCGAAAAAAATCACAGATCACCGCCATTACTAGTAAAAAAAAATAAATAAAACTGCCATACATCTATTCCCATAGTTTGTATCCGCGATAACGTTTGCGCAAATCAATCAATATACGCTTATTATATATTATATATTTACCAAAAATATGTAGAAGATTACATATCGGCCTAAACTGAGGAAGAAATGTGTTTTTTTAATTTTTTTTTCAAAATTGTCGCTCTTTTATTGTTTATAGCGCAAAAAAAAAAAACGCAGAGGTGATCAAATACCACCAAAAGAAAGCTCTATTTGTGGGGAAAAAAGGACGTCAATTTTGTTTGGGTACAACATCGCAACGCGCAATTGTCAGTTAAAGCCGTATCGCAAAAATTCCTCTTCTTGGGTCCCTCCTTGCTGCTCCTGGCCCCTTCAGCCAAAAGCTCTCTATGGGGTCACCCAAGCCGAGTCAGAGCTCTATGTATCCATTCAGACACAGAGCCCCAACCTGGCCCCGCCCCCCCTCTCCATTGATTGGCTGACAGACTTTGATTGACAGCCACGGCAGCCAATCGCGCCACTGCTGTGTCTCAGCCAATCAGGAGGTGTGTACTGGACAGCTGAGGGGAGCGTGGACATCGCTGGAGAGAGAAGGGGCTCAGGGTAAGTATTAGGGGAGACTGGGAAGGCTCCTACACACAGAGGGTTTTTTTTATCTTAATAAAAAACCTTCTGCCTTTACAACCCCTTTAAGGAAATTTCTTGGGGACCCCCAGCTCACCAAAACTTGTGTCACCATTGGAAGATTTCCCCTTTATTACTTTTCTGAGAACAACCGAAAATTTGGGGTTTTCATTTACTTCCACTTTCAATGATAATGGTAAACAGGACAAATAGAGAGGGGGACTCTCCTTAATGGGGGCACAGACAGCAATAAAAAACTGACAAGCATTCTAATCCCTCTCCCCTCTATCCAAAATGAAAAAAATGTTTTATATTTAGTTATACTTTAAAAGCTATTTTCTGAAATACAGTATACACACAGATAGTAAGCATATCATGCTAGAGACAGGTGTAATTATTCCAATGTTGTCTGCTACAAATACCACCCCATACATCATAAAAATCAGTGCACTATTTGTCAGTTATTAAAGTCACTTATTAAAATGACAGCTGTTTATGTGAAGCTGTTCAGAGCACAAAATGACATAAAGCCATAGCTTGAATCCAATGCCAAGCCAGATTCTTTAAGATTGTGAAACATCAAAAGAATTAAATACCTTAACCTCCCTATTTAGCCAATGTGGGCGGCAGTAATTAGTCATGATAATTTGCTGACTGGTACATAAGTTTTTTATATCTCACTACAACAAATGTTCCTGATTAAAGCAATACTTATAACAGTTCCCAGCTGTATGAGCAACTAAGCTAAGAAAATAAATATTTCAGCTGTAGATTGACATGCAGCATAGCAATCCTTAATTTGGCAGAATACCATAAAAGGGTATAAAGTGCAAAGAATCCGCAATGTTTTCTAAAACGCTATTGTTGGCACATATTTAACAGTGGCAATCAGGCGAAGATTGGCAACAGACATTAAGCAACGGAACAAGGCTGCAGACTCGAAGCCATGGCTAGGAACATAGTTCCTGCAATATTCTTTCAGAACAATCAAGTCATAGGCCATTATAATCAACATAGGAGTTATTCCATGGTAACATGGATGTAATGCACTTTTAAGAACAGTAGAACGCACAAAAAAAAACCGATCTTCTGTAAAGCCCAATTGCATTTTTGGTTGAAATTAGTATTAAATGCTTCTTTTTTAAAAATGACTATGTTGCTTAGCATGTTTTACACTTAGCTCATGTACAAAGAGTGTTGAATATGTGGCCAAAAATCTTGCATTGCTTAATAAACACTGCCGCCGGCTCCTGATCCTTCAGTGCTGTTGCCCCCGATATCCAAGGGTGTCTCTTGCAGAAGGGACAGCCGAGGCATCAGGAGAAGGTAGGAAGAGGGAGCATAGGAGTGGCTTTTTGACTATATATGTCTTTTTATACAGTGTCTGGCAGAAGCGGGCATGTAAAGGTGGGGTGCGCTGACATCACCAACCACCACGAGCCGGCTGTGTCTATGTGATTTCTTATCAACGAGAATTGATCTATGAGAATTGACCGGGCTTCTGCCAAGCCACCCTAAGGGAACCCCTGCCCAACCATTGGGACATTAGGAGAGGAAGCACATGATTTATATTACCCAATTGCAGACAAGAGAGGGACAGGGTAAGCCTTGAGTCCTGACGGTGGTGGATTGCACTGATTGCACTTGTGCACACTGTGGTGGTGGTATAAGGTGTACATTGTAGCCCACTGATGTCTAGGATGTACTTCACTATATGACCCTTTTTTTGTCCATGCCCAACATCCTGTGATGACAACTTGGGAGTCTTTGGAGGACAGAGTTCTTTCCTAGGAGATTTGATCCCACCCGACCTGGTCTCAGAAGAGTTCAAGTCTGTCACTCAAAGGGCGCACAATTCGTTGTCAGCTGGTAAGCCTTGATTTCTGATATTGGTGGTTTGCTCTCCACCCTTGGGACTACATTGCAACGATTGAGGCTCCTTATGTGTTTGGGGCTTATTCACCATTAGAATCTGCTTCTTACAAATATCATCTTGAAAGTTTATATGGACTAATATGGACACCATGATGTATTAGCGCAGCTCCTGTGTTATCTATATGCCTATACTGAACTTGAGTATTTGAGCTGCAGCTCTTGTGTATTGCTCACTGTTAGCGTGGTGTTTATACAGTTTTTCTATGTAAAGGTGGCTCCACAAATCCTTGTATGGGGATGGAGCCACCTGAAAAATGGGCTTAGGGAGAAGAGAGTTCAAAATCTTACAGTTCATTTCTTGCCAGCATGCTGCCAAGAAGGACCCATGCTCTCCATGTGAAAGCAGTGGTTTGTCTAAAGCAGTTTGATACATCCACTGCTGAGTCAAACCTATACTTCAACAAACAGTAAAGCTCATGCTCTTTGCTGATTGCAGAGCTCTAGCTCAGACTCAGCAGGGGGTATATTGGACCTCTGCAAAGAGATCGCTGCTTCCATACATGTGACAGGATTTTCTTCTAGTATTTCTTAATAGCTTTCTAAAGAAAATGAATTGTAGGATTTTGAACACTTTTTGTTTTGAAGCATCTATATTGTATTTAGATTATTTAACCTGAAAGTTACGGTAGGTTTCAAAATGTGTGTATCTAGAAACATGGATAAATTTGTTGGTAACCTTGCAAGAAAAAAGAATAACTCAAAATTTTCTCTGAAATAACTTGGAACCAACCAAATAATTGGCATCCATCATGGTTTACTCCATATTAAAAAAAAAACAGACTTTGATTTTTGATTCAACAGAAAATGTTAAAGTGGTTGTAAAGACAGAAGGTCTATTACCACATTCTATGCAGTAAGGTAAAAAAAAAAAACTTCTGCATGCAGCTCCATTGCAAGGTTTAAAATCAATAAGAAGGCTGCCAATGCTCTTCAGGGAACACTATAAATCTCAAAAAGTATATTCGACTTACCTAAATTTCTGTGTAATTAATTATGGGCAGATCTTGCATGGTTCTGCTATGTGCATCTGGGTGGACCACAGCCTTTTATCACATGATTCTCCGTCGTGCAATATCCTCTCTCTCTCTTTCTGTTCTTATCTAAACACAAAATGAAAATGTAATTATAATATATTGCAGCTTACCAGCTCCTAGATGTAGTGGCTTCATTCATTTTTAGTTTTCAGGTTAAGAATATTTCTTAGTGAGTACAGAAACAACCAGAAATGCAGTGTCCTTGTCACTTCCAGTGAGCTTAAAAGACAACACAGAAAACATATTTTTTGTGTAAACTACCAATCCCATCAATTCATCATGAATTGTAGATGGAGAAAGGAAGATATGTTTGAAGTCTAACCTGAGTGACAACTATGCCTGTCCTCAGATGTAGGCATGATGGTACAGAAGTATATTTTTTGCAGGATCACCAGATCACACTTAGTAAACATTAAGGTTGATGTACTAAAAGGTACATACACGGTTTACTTTGCAAGTGCAGTTGCAATTTCCAAGGGAATTTTCCCCAGAGGTTAGTGAATGAGATAAAGATCTGCTGTCTTCCATCATCCAATCCTCTGCAAGCAAAAATTCAAAGTCAGGCTTCACCTTATTCACTAAGCTCTGGGAAAAATCCCTTGCAAGGTGCAACTGCACTTGCAAAGTGAACAGTAAATCAACCCCATTGGTTCTAGAGACAATATGGGTCCCATTTTGCAGGATGGGATATTGGAACAATATGCAGAGCCAGCAGCATTGGACCAGTGAAGCTTTTCCTCTCTTTTCTCACATAAATAATTATATAGCACCCTGGTCCTAAACAGGGTTGCTCCTAAATTTAGTTTGCTAGGTGGTAACTAGCCTGACCAATTGTTAGGGTGATCCACTGACTTTTGCCCTAAACCTGAATCTGGTGTACCTCTCTCTTCTGTCACTAGATAGCATTGCTGCTTGTGGCATTAGAATGACAAGGGCATAGTGAATTTGGATTAGGAGGAATGGATAGGTTGTCCCAGTCAATTGGTAGAAGTCTCTTTGGCCCCATGGCCTGCTGGGAGAGCCTATTTATTTGGGAGAAGTCAGGTGATCGGGGTTCTGTGCCACCCAGATGGCCATCTGGGTGGACGTGTGTTGTATTGCTCCCCGTTGCTAGGCCAGAAGCCTGAGGCCTATCCGGTAGCACCTGGCTGCTAGGCTGTTCTAGGCATATACAGGATTGAGAGAACCAGCGCGGGGTTGGGGCTTCAGGTCGGGAGCCTAACCAAGTTGCAGAGGTTCTGCCGGACCAGGGAATAGAATGTTGCCAGAGGTGAAGGAGAAGCAGTTGCCATATGGGACGACCACTCCTGTTACCGGAGGCAAGTCAGAGATAGATGGGACGCAGTTGTCACCAAGGGACAACCTCTCCTGTTATAAGAGGCCAGTTTATGGAAGTCTGAAGAAGTACTAGAGCAGCCTTTTTCACTAGCTGGGGATGGTAAAGAAGTCAGAAAGCTTCAGCAGTCAAGTCAGGGACCCAGCAAGTAGCGTGGGTGAAGCTTGAGGAGTATACAGCGGGTTAGCTGTGGAATAGCTCAGGGGATCCAGCGGCGACTGGGATCCTGGAAGGTTAGTGAGAGACTAGGAGCTCAGTGAGTGAAGATCTACAATAAGAGACTGTGAGATGTGATAGAAGATCTACAACGGGATACTGTGAGTTACGTGTGCAGATCTATATTGACTGTTGGAAGTTCAGTTGCTTTAGGAGACAGCAGTTCTACCAAATACAGTTGCTGCATTCAGCTTAAAGGCCCTCTATCTGTATAGCTGTCTGACTATTTCTATTTTTGCCTCAGAGTCTGCCAATTTCTTTTGCATCAGCCTAAAGGTGTACTGGCCCTAAACCCTCTCCCCCAGTTCTTGTTAAGAGACAACAATTCTCTTTTGACTGCGCCCATGTGTTCAACTTGCATTACACCCACCATGCCCAGTAACCTGCACCCTGAGGAGGAATGTCAGCTGCCCCTGACTACGAAGGTCACCATTAGCCCTCTAAAGGTCGGGGACATCACTACAATTATGGACACCAATGTTAGCTATCTGTACAGGGGAGTACTCTATCCACTAACCACCAGTGTAATAGGCATTTTATCCACTGACCACCAGTGTAATAGGCATTCTATCCACTGACTACCAGTGTAATAAGCATTCTATCCACTGAACACCAGTGCAATAGGCATTCTATCCACTGAACACCAGTGCAATAGGCATTCTATCCACTGAACACCAGTGCAATAGGCATTCTATCCACTGACCACCAGTGTAATAAGCATTCTATCCACTGACTACCCGTGTAATAAGCATTCTATCCACTGACTACCAGTGTAATAAGCATTCTATCCACTGAACACCAGTGCAATAGGCATTCTATCCACTGACTACCAGCATAAGGGGCAGACTCTCATTGACCACAAAATGTAGTGCAGCTAACAAACCAAGATTTGTTTGCAAAATAACTTTTAGCAGGTGTTCTGAAATCTCAAGACTAATACAAGGGTAACTTGGCAAAAAAGACAGAAAAAGGCTAGCCTCGTCTGAAATGATGTTATGAGTCTAGTACAGGCAGTAAGAAGCATTTCCTCAGTCACCTCATCTCTAGTGATGATCAAACTACAACAATTTACAGCAAATTAGCAAATTACAAAAAGAGAGGCTGCAGCAGAGAGGCTCATATGTGTCACACATTTGGGCTAAAATCGCAACGCACCCGGATCACCCATCTTCCTATGTGATTTATGGTGTGAACCAGCCCATCTCTCTATCATGCCGTTGTCTCCTCCTTTCTGTATGCTTCTTGTCAGGACATAAACTGACTGGCTCCTTGTACTGCTGCATTACTCTTATGGCCCGTACACACAGTGCAACTGTCTTATAACAACGGTCGTACAACAGCTTGTTGTACGATAATCCGACTGTGAGTACGCACGTTAGTACCCGATAGAACACCTTTGGGATGAAATAGAGCGGAGACTGCGGGCCAGGCCTTCTCATCCAACATCAGTGCCTGACCTCACAAATGTGCGTGGGAGAGAGAGAAAGAAAGAATTAAAAAAAAAAGTATAATGTAAAAAAAAAAAAAATGTATTGATGCAAATAGCTGGTTTTCCAGCATCTGATAGGTGGCTTGAAAAGCATGATATATTTCATTGTCACTCCACTTTTTATAAAGTGGTATCAGTGTTCTTTAGATTTTAATGAATGTGCTGAATTATTTCTCAGACTATGGGAAAAATAAAGGGCAGAATAGTGGGCAGACACAATAGTTCCTTTTTATCTAACAACAGATGAAATATTTTATTTCTCAGATCTACTTTGATATTCAGAATAAAGTGCCAAGATAAGAACAGCAAAAATAGAGTATCATCAGTGTAAGAATGTACTCATGACTCGTTAAGATGTCATAATTCTTGCTAGTAAAAGTACAACTTCTGCTCTACACACTGTTCTGCATAATCTCCAAAAAATGACAGCGTTGGTGTAACATTCTTTTCAGCATGTGGATAACATTGCACACATGACAACAACAAGGCCCATTAGCTACTTCTGTGTCAAGAGCAATTTTTAACATTTTTACACACTTGTTAAAATCAGCATTTATCACATGTATTGCTAGAAAATGACTTCAACATTTTTTATGTAATATTTTTTGTGAAAGCAGAGGCCCTGTAGAATAAAAGACCCTTGTGCCACCAAAACAACCCTGGCCCAACAAGGCATGGATGCCACTAGACCTTTGAAGGTATGCTGTGGAATCTGGCACCATTAGTAGCAGGTCCTTTAAGTCCTGTATATTGCAGGGTGGGGCCTCCATGGATTGGACTTGTTTTTCCAGCACATCCCACAGATGCTCAATTGGATTGAGATCTGGAGATCAAGTCAACATCTCAAACTCGTCATTATGTTCCTCTAACCATTCTTGAACCATTTTTGCAGTGTGGCAGAGTTCACCGTCCTTCTGAAAGATACTCCTGCCATCAGGGAATACTGTTAACTTTTGGCTATTCACACAGGTCAGCATGGGCACCCTGATGGGTCACAGCAAACTGTGATGTCCATTTTTTCTGCTTTCAGCACATCAACTTCATGGACATGGTTACTTGCTGCCCACCAACTTTCAGATGCCATTGTAATGAGATAATCATTGTTATTCACTTAACCTGTCTGTGAGTACAACGTTATGGCCGATTGGTGTACACACCATTAAAAACCTGACACAGGTTGTAACCCTTCCTTTTGTGTTTGCAGGGATTTCCCATCACGCACCAGCAACTTTGGAACAGAAATTGAGAAAAAAACACAGAGGTTTCAACACTTCTGTGCTCTATTGCTTTGAACTAAATTAGCTGGTGTTCTGCTTTAAAGTGTATTTAAACCCAAGAACTTCAACAAATTGAATCTGTTGAGGCTGCATTAGGTTTTTTTTTTGCATACCTTTTTTCTTTATTTTCATCTATTGAACTTACCAGTAACACACTTCCTGCTCTAGGAACGCTTATTTGGTATACTGTATCTATTGAGGAATGATGTTGTCACCCTAGGACAGGGCTACAAAGCAGCTACCTCTATCCCCATTGAAAGAGGCAGTGTTTTGTAGTCCACATAGGGAGCTGAGAATAATGTACAGTAGGGGTTGACAAGCCGTCGATCGCGGGCGGCCGACAGGTAATTTGTGAACATAGTTCAGTATTGCCTGTCCTTCTTCTCTTCCCCAGCCCCCGTTGCTCTCCCCCTCACTGCAGAGCAGAGAGCGGGACATATCACAGTAGTGGATGGAGGGAAAGGACACAGGACACTACAGGGGGGGTGATATTAAGGCGGCAAAGTATACTGCTATGGGGGGCAGAGGACACTACAGGGGGGGTTTGTAAAGGGGGCAAAGGACACTAAGGAAGGGGTAATGTGAAGGGGGCAAAGGACACTGCTTTGGGGGGACACAAGGCACTATTATGGGGGGCACAAAACACTACAGTGGGGGTGGTGTGAAGGGGGGCAGAGGACACTGCTATGGGGGGGCACAGGACACTACAGGGGCGGGGGTGATATGAAGGGGCAGAAGACACTGCTATGGGGGTGCAAACAGGACACTACAGTGGGGGGTTATATGAAGGGGGTTAAGACACTGGTATGCAGAGGAAGAAGACACTACTGTATACTACTGGGAGGGCAGAGGAAACTACTGTGGGGTGGTAGATGTGAAGGGGAACAGAGGACACTAACGTGGGGGGGGGGGGGGCACA
>BLSH010510647.1:263740-276009 GCA_018402905.1 Glandirana rugosa
ATGCTGCGTGCATGTTCAATTTAGACAATCTAAGGGTGGAGGGGTTGAAGTATTATTAACGTAGTAGGTTAGGATTGGATCGACGGAGACACCGGCGAGGTTAGGACTTACTTACACATCTTTTAAACTTAACACGATTTGGATTTACGTGTTCTGTTGCAAATTTATAGTGTCTTCTAACTTAAGAATAAGAAAGCAATTGCTGGTTTGATGCATAGCGATGTTTTGATATCACAGGATAAAGTCCACGTTTTCATAAGACGGTCTAAGTCGGATCAGAAAGGTAGGGGTCATTGGCTGCTATTGCATGCCTGCGGGGTCCCCATTGTATGTCCTCATCTTATTCTGAAAAAATATATTTCTGTAAGACCAAATTGTCAAGGTAATTTTCTTGTACATTTGGACACGGTTCCCCTTACCAGATATCAATCTTCTGTGATATTTAAACGTTGTCTTGTGCATTTAGGTTTAGCACAATTCAAATTTTCTACACATTCATTCAGGATTGGAGCGGCCACAGAGGCAGCTAGGTTAGGATTGGATGATGCAATTATTATGAAGTTGGGGAGGTGGGAATCTAACAGATTTAACTTGTACGTGCGTCGTAACCTTTCTCTCTAATCTTCATAGGTGGCAAGTCCTGCATTTGGATCATTGGTCATTCATTTGTCCATTGGGCTTATAGAAGGGCTTGCAAGAGATGCTATACTGCAAATCTAGGTCTGCCGGGTAACTCTTTTCAAGTCTATTGGAAGGGCATCCATGGTCTTCAATGGAGCAATTTGTTTGTCCTCATTTCTAAGTTATCTCATTTATGGCCACCCCCTTCCGTTGTTATTATTCATTTAGGGGGAAATGATATAGGTAAAATGAAAACTTTAGACCTCTTATTCATGATTAAAAGGGATTTACATCGTATTAGTCTCTCTTTTCCGGGGTGTCAGGTAGTTTTTTCGGAAATAATCCCTCGCATCGCATGGTTATCTTCTCCGGCAGGTAAGCCCCTTGAAAAAATCAGGAGATGGATCAACCATATTATTGAGAAGTTTATGCCTTTGTTGGATAGTTTTTCCTTTCGGCATTGGGAATTGGAAGGTGGGTTTTCGGGCCTATATAGACGGGATGGTGTACACCTGTCTGATATAGGTTTGGACATTTTTAATGTTGGTATGCAAAACATTATTGAACGGGCCACGGTGCTGGGTAGGCCTCTTTGTTTCTCAAAGCGGCTGGTGGGGACTTTTGTTCGAGTAGATTGTTATGATATGCGCTCGAGTTCCATGACTGAGCGATTAATTTATAGATTTATTTATATATATATATGGAATTTTATGATTTATATTATTAATTCTAGCTAAATTATTTCACAATTTGATGAATTTAATATTTGTTTAAAACCAATAAAGGTGCCGCGGCCATTATTGTTACCATATTAAGTGTGTTGTCTCTTATTTATAATTTAGTAGTTCATATGTGCAGCCTACATTCCCATGCAATCTTTATCTTACAAATAGCCATTAAATAGGAAAAGTCGAAAGATTTCCAGAGCACTATGCATTGTCCAAAGGTTGAGCAATTAGTGATTCAGTTGTGTGAGTACACTTCAGCTTTAGTTGCTGAGTTCTGTAAACAACAGGCTTTTTAAAGTAGTTTAAGGAAAGTGAATAAAATATGAAAAGAAGCCTGCTGGCTGATCAGAATACTACATAATGTCCTAAAAACTTTGGTATACGTAACACACTCGCCAACAACCATGTAAATAATCTAAATTTGCCAAGACCCATACAATTAAATGTACGTGCTCAAAAGTGGAACCATTTCAGGGCTTCAATTGAATAATGTAGGCTTTTGTATATACAGTATATTACATTTTATAGTGAACTTGGGCCATTCGAGGCTGATTAGTCCACAGAAAATTAAAAAGCCCATCAAAAGCACATTAAAGCCAAGCTCCAAGATAAGCTTTTTTCAGTGGAGTGGAGACAGGTTAGAACTATTGTCCATTTTTTTTTGCTCTGTCTACCTGTGAAAGATTTCTCATAACATCATGCCGATTTAATAGGTGTCACACAAAACTGTGAGTGAATGTCTTCTCAATATAGATAACGATAAAAACTAATTTTCTAGTAGTGTAGAAACGGATAATACCACTGTTTTTTTAATTTATTTTTTTACTTTTTTTCAGAGCTCCCATTGAGAAGATTTGCTTTCTCCTGGCATTTTTACAGTCCATAGTTTAAAAATAAAAAAGGGATTTTGCATGGTTGCTGTGGACAAAAATACATTTTCCAGTTAGCATACTTTCATACGTAAGCCTCCTAACCACAAATATTTTTTAAAACTATTGCACTGCACGCAAAAATACATCGTGACCAAGCATACATTTCAGTTGAGATTTGTGGCCACCTACCACCCACCAAATTCAATTCTGTTGTATCCTATATGTAATAACACACTTCTAAGGACATGAAAGAACATGAAATCCATTCCACCCTAATTTCTAAAAAACAAACAAAAAAAAAACATTAAAGGGCGTGCTAATGAGATAAAATAGAATTGCTATGTTCAAAGAAGAACAGGGGACTTTTTAACAACACAATTAAAAATTCAACAAAATTTGCTCTTGTTGTGTTTAAGCAGGTTAGATTCCAGGTGCATAACTTGGTATCAGAAGTTTATTTGAACAGAGCAGTGCACAGACACAAAGCCTAAAGCCCCGTACACACGGTTCGACGATCGCACGTACGATCGCGTCGAATCGTATGTTGGCTGTTGTATGCAGCATACTGACTGCGCTACACGATCGTACGGCCGGGGAAAGAACGTTCAGGTGATTGTAATTAGCATCCAGCCATTCCTGACTTTGGGCATGCGTGTTTTGCACAATACAACTTTGTTGTACCAACTGCTCTGTACACACGATACAACGGTCATATGAGAGCTTGTTGGTACGACCAAGTTTTCTAGTCTGCTCATACAACTCCCTTGTACGACCGTCGTATGTTCAAATCGCGCATACGAACGATCGATATCGCATACAACGGTCGTGAGTACGACCTGTTGTATGCGATCGTCGAACCGTGTGTACGGGGCTTAAGAGTTATAGAAGCAGTGGCAAAGCTGACAAGGGTATTAATTCAGCAGTTGGGACACAGCATGTAAAATGTTCCCAAGCTAGACTTCTCCAGAAAATTACATTTCCACTATGCCGGTCCTATAACCTATTTATTCTGACCATTATTTCAGATGCAGGGACTCTCCCAATCGGCTCAATTTGTCAAAGGATGCCATAGCTCATGGTTGGAGTTTCCAGGCGGTACATGAAGGGCTGAAGTGCTTATGTACCATTCCCTGACAACAGTGGTGTCCTCTAATGTTTACCTTCCTCTGGCCTAAAATCTTCTACAGTGCTGGCCGTGCCCCATAGACATCAATCTCTGGTGAAGGAGTTCAGCTTCATTCAAGTCAATGGAAACTCTCCGGCATGGCCAGCATGGGAGAAGATTTCTGTTCAGGAAAAAGCTATAGGAATAGGAAAGTGCTTTCTGGCAGAAGAAAATAGGAACATGGGTTGGGGTGACTGGGTTAGATTATGTTTGGAGGCTGGGGGGGGGTTGTTTTTCTTAAGCTTTTTATTTTAAACTTGTACTTCACAAATGATGTACAATGGGTAGCTCTTTCTCAAATATCCTCCCCCTGCCTGAAAGCTTTTTTCCGGTACACTACAATGGGGTGCAAGACACCAGGGGCAGTTTACAGTTGATAGGCTAACAACTATTTTAAGTTAAAGAGTAGAACTACCACCCTATAAACCTTTGCACTGAATACATATGATGACAATCCACTACTACTTCTTCAGTTCGTTTGATAAAGTCTAAGCCAACATTTTAAGCTTAGCCAAATACCAATTGGGACTTTGAAGTATGAAGAGATAATTGCAGACCAGGGTGGGGGGTGGGTCCTGGCCTCCCAGCCCAGTGTGATCCCTTTAGGGGTGCTGGAGGATTGCCCCCCCCCTTCCAACACTAGCTGGTCACAGAGCATAAATGTCCTACTCTTTGAAAGATAAGCCTATTAATCTAATCACAAGAATTGATAGACTGTATTTTCTCCTTGTTGGATTCACGTTATGGTAGAAAGTGTATTTATTCAGTGATACTCTTTTTGATACACCTGATTTTACTTACCCCTTTTTCAATCTTGTTTAAATATAAAATAAAAATCTTTGAAAGTAAAGAGTAGAACTACTTGCCCCTCAAAAATAAAGCTTTGCCACCATTTTCTGTTTCTCTATCCCATGGGTCTTCATGGACAAAAGCAACCTGTGCATCTACTGGAAATACCACTCTCCTACTTACCCCTGCTTGACAGCTACTTACAAACATGCACAATCTGCTCAGTGCTGAGCACTGTGCCCCCCAGGGTCATAATCAGCTTGCTCTGAGCTAAAGAGGAAAGTCTACTAACTGGACTTTCGAGAACCTAGCAGGGAGCTGAATGTTAGTTCCTATGCAGCAACACTTAAAATCAGTCTGTTTATGCAGCAAAGCATGCTTGTTATACTCACCGTGGAACCTAAGGTTAATCCTCCGTGACCCTCTTGTCTTCTCTGATCCTCCCCTTCCTCCACAATCCCCAATCATTTTCCTGATAGTACAGAGCCTCAGAGTCACTCTGCACATGCTCAGTTTGGTGTGTATTGCTAGAGAGGTTTTCTTTTTCTTGGGAGGGTGCATATGAGCACTGTCCAGACAGAGGGTCAGGGGCCTGCATAGGACAGTCGGAGTATAATGAAAACTCATCTTAAAAGCTATAACCAGACACTATTAGTTGTCATAAGACTGCTATATACTGCTGATGAGAAAAGGTATTTCGCAGTTTATGTTTACTAAAATAATTGCATTCCGTGTTCTGTGTACTGTGGGAGACCCAATATAGTAAATGCAGGGTCCTGGGTTTAGTACTTTAAGATCTTTACTGAGGCAGGGTAATGTTTTCAAGAAGCTATATAAAGCACCCTGCTGGCCCTTCCCATCAGCCATACATTGCATAAAGATGCACTGTGACCCAGTAATGATGTCACAGGGTTCAAAATTTGGTATGTAGTGAAAGTGGAAAGGCTTTATTAAAAATGTTCATTATCATGTAGATGAGGGGTCTCCAAACTATGGCCCTCCAATTGTTCAGGAACTACAATTCCTACCATGCCTAGTCATGTCTGTGAATGTCAGAGGCTTACGGTGCCTCATGGGACATGTAGTTCCCGCAACAGTTGGAGGACTGTAATTTGGAGATCCCTGATGTAGATGAAAGAGAAAATGGTTGAAAAGGAGAAACCAGGGAAGGCAAAATGTAAGCAGATTAAACTTCAGCTTTAAGTAGCTAATCTGGTCTAGCTAGAATGCTGACTGTACCTTGCAACCAAAAGTCGAACATTACCTGCAATAATGAGTCTATTCTTTCAACAGATGATTTGTTTTAATTTCAGAGTGAATTTATCAACTGTGGGGAATATAAAGTAGTGATATTCTTGACAGACCTATATTTACCAGACAGAGAAGTGTGCCATATCCTTTTGTGTAACTAAGATAACAGACCACATCTTCTAGCACTGCAAGTCCTGAGACATTGCATACAATATTTTTACCATCTAAGTTCAGCTAAGTGCATAAAAACTGTATTTTGAAATTCTATTATGAATATCATTCAACATCAATTCATATATTTTGAGAGTAAGAAGAGATTTAAAAGCATCTACCTGATTTCTATTTCTAACTGTAAGGCTTGGCCATAGACATTGCAAATTGGAACCCTTTTCTGCCTATTTTCCCCACGGGGGTCACAAACAATAAGGTAAAAATACTATATTCCCTATATAAGAGTTTTTTTTTAACTCACAGGTACTCATAGTCACCCATTTATTAATGTGCATGTTGTCTGATTATCTCTGCTGGTGCTCAGATCAGCCAGGAAAATAAAACTTGAACTGGGAGAGAAAGTCCTAAAGTCCTAAATAAGAAAACAGCCAAAAAAGCATACTTTGGCTGTATAGTAAGGTTTTGTCACAAATTGTTTTATTATGACAGCTCTAGTACAGATTTAAATACGTTTAAAATAATCGGTATCTGTGTAAATGAAAGGAGTTGGGTGAACGGATTGCGGCATTCACTATTGCTGAAAATTGGGAAACAGACGTGACTTTGTTAACATCAATTGACATTACTAATGAGAGTACAAAGGCAACTTTAGGAGTAACGTTTTGCATCAGTTTATGCAATCTTGACTAGAGTTGAGTGGACACCTGGATGTTCGGGTTCGGCCGAACTTCGCGGAAACATTTGGGTTCGGTACCGAACGTTACCCGAACTTAACCCCAGATTCCGAACCCCATTGAAGTCAATGGGTACCCAAACTTTTCGGCACAAAAATGGCTGTAAAAAAGTCCTGGAAAGTGCTAGAGGGCTGCAAAAGGAAGAAAGATGGGAGATGTTATTAGATCTGCAATCTGTCCCTCAATGCAGTAGTAATCTCTAGTCCAGTATCAGATCGTTCTGTAATCAGATCGTTCTGTAATGCAGGATGAGAGATCATTCTGTAATCAGATCGCTCTGTAATGCAGGATGAGATGTTATTAGATCTGCAATCTGTCCCTCAAAGCAGTAGTAGTAATCCCTACCTAGTTATTAGATCTGCAATCTGTCCCTCACAGCAGTAGTAGTAATGTCTACCTAGTTATTAGATCTGCAATCTGTCCCTCACAGCGGTAGTAGTAATCTCTACCTAGTTATTAGATCTACAATCTGTCCCTCACAATTTGTCCCTCACAGCACCAGCAGCATCCTCTCCCTACACTAATCTGAGAGCATGTGACATGCAGCACTGTGACTCCAGCCTCATATAGAGACTGCGTCACATGATGCACTGGCCAATCACAGCCATGCCATTAGTAGTTTATAGGGAAAACCAGTGAAACGCTTGTTGATTGGCTGCCCTGCAGCTATTCAACATGCGTGATAAAATACCAGAACCCAGAACCCCAACCCTAAACCCTTACATAACCAACTAAAGGGGCAAGCCTCAGGTTACATACAGA
This sequence comes from Glandirana rugosa, assembly GCA_018402905.1. NCBI lineage: Eukaryota > Metazoa > Chordata > Amphibia > Anura > Ranidae > Glandirana > Glandirana rugosa. Next base: position 270,834 of record BLSH010510647.1, read on the forward strand.
GATTTAACAAATCCTCCTACATAAATTGTACCTGGGTATCTGTAAGCACTTTCTCCTGTACAGCCTCCTAAAGCACATCTTTTATATAGCATTTCTGAGCTTCGAGAAATGGGGGGGGGGGGTGTCTGATGTCACACACTGCGCAGCACAAAAAGGAGAGCTGAGTGTAATGTGAGACCTGAGTGGAGGGAAAGGACACACCCCCATGCTACACAGGGACACATGCACAGCCGGGGCTGTCAATCATCTGCTGTGTGCTGAGGGGGAATGGGGACAGGGTAGTCTCCCAAGGTTGACTGCTGTCGGTATAGACTCTTAGTGACCCATTTAGATGGAATAAGAGAGCAGAAAGAAATCACTATCGGTGCCTTGGATAGCGGCAAGTACATACTATAGACGGATATGCTTTTTCCATTTTTCATTTCAGGAGTTTATAACCACTTTTACATTACATAGCTACATATGCATTAAAGTGACCCTGTAGTTTGGCAATGAAGGGCAAAGCAACAAGATGCCTCTTATGCCACCATTCCCAGCTGCCTATACTTACCTTTCATTTGCTCCTTTTGCCCCTCCATTAAGCTACTAGAAGTGAGGGAAGACAGGCAGTTGTAAGCTCTCAGTCAGAGCTTACACAGAACAGACTTTCTTCCTGCACCCATGTGACAGTGTTGAACCAATTACCAAGCATTGAGTCACACCACAAAGTAATGGACATTTTCTTTACTCCCAGTGGCTGATGGAAAAGAAAAGGAAAGGTGAGGATATCCTGCTGAAGGACTAGGCTTTAATGTGAAACAGTTCTTTTTCTCCTGCAAGGGCAAATGACTATTGCAGTTGGCCTATACTAAAATTGTGCATAAAATACACTATTTTTGAATGACCTTTGTGTCTTCTGCATTAAATTTACCTTAGCAAGGGAGAAACATGGCAACAGTCAGTGCCTATAATAAATTGTGTAATAGATAATGGGCACCAAAGACAGCAAAGTATTAGCATTCTGCCTGTCAGACCCCTGTTGCTATACCAATGGTCATTTTTGATTTGTGTGAGCTCAAGTTTTATGCTAATTTCTCCCTTTCGGTTATCAGTTTCTCCTAAAAAAAAGATCAAACTTGCTTGCAGAATCTGATCTATGACATGAGTATTAATGGAAACTCACGCTCATATACTGCGGTCTGAAAAGTCTTGTATTCAGAAAAGGGAATCTTCCCGATGCATGTGTTTAAATTACAGTAATGGATTCACCTGCAGTGAATGTTTGGCGTAACATTCACTGCTTTATAAATATGCCCCTCGCTGTAATGTTGGGCAATACACTTTATGCAATAACTAGAAATGGCTTTGGTTTGAATTTATTTTAAGGAATAACCTTGTTAATTCTTACATGAACAGATTTTTTGCATGCTATATCATATGGCAGCTTTGCTTCTCCCTCGTTGCGCCACAGAGAAAAATATGTACAGTGTATTATACGCCAGGAAAAGTACTGCCGGGAAGATATTTAAAATATTTATATTAAACTGAATTTGTTTGGAACATTGTGTTGAACCACAAAATGCACAGATCATAATTTAAAGCAGAATATGTGTAGATTCCTTGGTAGGTCATCTTGTATTGTTTTTTTCATACGTGGGCACCAGGACTTTATAATCTCATAGCTTCATTGAATAGCAATTTAAAGTGGTTGTAAACGCTCAAGTTTTTTTTTACCTTCATACAAAAACCACGATAACACCAGTATGCACAGATCCCGCAAACACTTCATGGATTGGGAAGAGGTCTGTGTTGAGAATCCTTATAACCTAGGTGTTGCAGCTCCCTTCATTATCCACAGGGTGGTGCACTAGAATCTGTAGCAAAGTAGAAGAAAGGAGAGCGCACAACCGCCCTAGCGCATTACCGTTTATTGAGGAAACATAAAAGCAGAAAAGGTTGCACTCACAGCTGAAGATTTGGTATCACAAGTACAGATGATGTAAAGCCTCCTCTCACGGCCTGTCCCATGTACCAAAAGAAATAGGGAAGAGCAGGGGTGGATTGTAAGGAAACCCAGCTTCTGCGTCCCGCTGTACAGCTGGAGGAGCCGCACATACACCTGGGCCAGCTGGCGCTAAGTGACATCAATCCCAGCCACGATGTGGAGGTGGTAAACCGTTTACAATAAAACCACAAACCAATCAGAGCAACACTAAACGCCTGACCCTAATAACTAAGCAGCTGGACAGTCTAGGGCTAGGCCAATGAATTAAATCCTTGTTGAAAAACCATAAAACAAAAGCAATGCAGTGCAGTAAACTCTATAACTATTATAATAAAATTCATGTATAAATCAAGCAAAAAAGTCCATAGTCCATAGACCAGGGTTTCTCAGCCAGGGTTCTGTGGAACCCTAGGGTTCCTCCAGAGGTTGCTAGGGGTTCCTTGGGAAATGGTCAATTTCTACCTCTCAGATAAATTTCCAATGACATCAATGATCTTTTTAGATATCTGTAAGGGGGTAATTTTTCCCCAGATAGATGACAAACATCCACGTGATGTTAAAAGTGTTCCAATTATCTCATGTGCATAAGTCTGTGCAATTTATATGGGAAAGGCTGATTCTGTCTTGTCTGTTAACTCAGAGGTCCATACTAGGAGGTGAGTGGCCTGTGTTACCTGTGGTGGAGGCTCCTGCACAGACTTATACACATGAGATCATTGGAACACTTTTAACATCACGTGGGACATCTTGAACTATTGTCATCTATCTGTCTATGGCAGTGGTTCTCAACTCCTGTCCTCGGGGCCCACTAACAGGCCAGGTTTTGCAGGATAACTGAAATGCATCACAGGTGATATCATTTGCTGCTCAATGATTGCAGTATTCTAGTCTGCATCTCCCCAAGGTAATACTTACAATCTTGCCTGTTGGTGGGTCCTGAGGACAGGAGTTGAGAACCACTGGTCTATGGACTATGGACTTTTTTTTATTTTTTTTTTTATTTTTTATTGTTTTTTGCAACACACAATCAATATACAGTAGACAATGCCAATACATTTTAGGTTTGACTGTCACTGGCTAATCGTCGCAATGAAAGGCCCATGGAGGGGTCACCAGATATCACAAGATAATAGGTGTCAGTAGTGCTCATATAAACCTTATGTTATCAGTCACCAGAAACCTGACCAGATTAAATAACAGCCTTTCAATTTGCAGAGGCCGTAGAGTGCTCAGCCAGCCATTTAGACCATACTCTGTCATGCTTATTTGGGCAACGACTATGGACTTTTTTGCATGATTTATACATACATTTTATTATAATAAAAGATAATTATATAGCGCTCACCCACTAAAAAATTGTGCAATCAAATAAATGACATTATGTGAGACATTTGTGTGAGGCAAAGTGAATATTAAAAGTTCAAAAATTCATGAAAGTTGTTGTAAAACTATGAGTTGACACTGTGTAGATATTCTCATCAGAAAAAGTGATATCAAAACAATCCAATGAAGGCGTATTAGAAGACGGATGAGCGATCTCCAAATAATGATTAGTTGGAGGCTTACCAGACACCAGGTCAATCAGGCACCGGACAGTCAGGGGATTCCAGGGAGATGTAGATGTGATGAGGCCCATCACACACTCCGGGGTTGGTCCAGATGTTCTTCCACGGGTAGAAGGGACACCTCACAGCCGGCTCATGGGTATTCTAAGATCACCTGTTGATTGGGTGTAGGTCTTGCACTTCTGGGGTGGTACGTCACACACTCCTAAGCGATTCAGTAGGTCTTGCTTGTAAGATGGACAGCTATGAAGCTATCACCACCAACTCATATTGGTGGTGGGTTGGGGTATAACTATCCGATGGCTCCAGAATGATGTGCAACCGAGGGAGATGAGAGAGACTCAGGATAGTGTAAAACCTCTAAACTTGAGGTGTATTTATTAAAAAATCCGCAAAAAGGTAAAAACCAATAACAACATGTATGCAGCACTTCAGAGTAATGGGCTCCCGACGCGTTTCGTATCCTAATACATCATCTGGGGTTACCAACTCTGTGAAATGCTGCACTATATATAGCCATCATACACCTTTAATGGGGGCTCATGCACTTCCGCCCACAGGTCATCGGCGTGCGTTCCAACGCTCACTTCCGGCGGAAGCGGAAGTAGTACTTAAGCGGTGCCAGATATATGGTTATATGAATGGGGATCGAGCAAAATCAATCATCCGATCACCCTGCTATACATAAGTTAGAAATTAGACTTTTTAGAAGAATAAAAAGTAAAAAATTGAAAAAAAATTGAAAAGTTGATCGCCCACATGCGTTCCAAGCAACACTTCCGGTCCGTAAACCGGAAGTTACACTAACGTGAATAGTGAAAGATAGTGCCATCATAATATAGGTTATGCTATTATAGTATGGAGATGTGCCCACAACCAACGGATTTGTAAAACACAAGCTCCAATCATGATAGTGGGTGCAGAGTGCCAAGCAGAAGCTAATATTGTGTTCAAACGTCATTTCCGCTGTACCGTCTCATGGAACGCGGAAATGATTACACAAAGCCATTCATACAACCTGCTCTGCTGACAGGGGCGGGCCGCCTAACTGATTGACAGAGGCATTGAAAATAAAAAAATAGGAGGCTTAAAAAGAAACAAATTATGGCACACAGTCCCTTCCCTGTGATAAATATGAGGAGAGCCGGCATGAGTGTCCCTCCTAGGGATAGAATTAGAGTTAAACCGAATCCTTGCAAAAACGGAACAAATGATCGTACCGATCAACGGACGATATCATTGTCAATCTGTGGGTAGGCGGTAAATAATCATTCCAGACAGAAAAATAAAAATATAAAAAGATATATTAAATTAGGAACTTCAAACCCAAGACCTACTGAATCGCTTAGGAGTGTGTAACGTACCACCCCAGAAGTGCAAGACCTAAACCCAATCAACAGGTGATCTTAGAATACCCATGAGCCGGCTGTGAGGTGTCCCTTCTACCCATGGAAGAACATCTGGACCAACCCCGGAGTGTGTGATGGGCCTCATCACATCTACATCTCCCTGGAATGGTGCCTGATTGACCTGGTGTCTGGTAAGCCTCCAACTAATCATTATTTGGAGATCGCTCATCCGTCTTCTAATACGCCTTCATTGGATTGTTTTGATATCACTTTTTCTG
>BLSH010510647.1:281766-294697 GCA_018402905.1 Glandirana rugosa
GCCGAATTTTGACCTGTGTGTAGCTTTCTCTGGTCAACAGGTGAAAATAAAGGAAAAAAAGCCTCAAAAGAAAACTAATGGAGCCACCACATCTAAAAAGTGATAAGCTGCAATATAATATATTTTTGTTTTTGAGTTTAATTTAATTTTAACCACTTAAGGACCAGAAGGATTTCCCACTGTAGGACCAGAGCACTTTTTGCGATTCGGCACTGTATCGCTTTAACTGACAATTGCGCGGACGTGCAACGTTGTACCCAAACAAAATTGATGTCCTTTTTTTCCCACAAATAGAGCTTTCTTTGGTGGTATTTGATCCCCTCTGCGTCACTTCTGATCACCACTATAAACAAAAAAGAGTGACAATTTTGAAAAAAAAAACAATATTTTTTATTTTTTGCTATAATACATATCCAAAAAAAAAAAAAAAAATATATATATATATATTAAAAAAAAACTAGTTTATTCATCAGTTTTGTCTGATATATATTCTTCCTCAAATTTGTGGTAAAAAAAATTGCGATCCGCGTTTATTGATTGGTTTGCGCAAAAGTTGCCGCGTTTACAAACCGTGAGAATTAATTTATGGTGTTTTTACTATTTTTACATTTTTTTACTAGTAATGATGGCAATCTGCGATTTTTATCGGGGCTTTGATATTGGGGCGGACATGTTGGACATTTCTGACACTTTTTTGGGACCAATGACATTTAAACAGCGATCAGAAATTTAAATATCCACTGATTGCTGTGTAAATGTCATTGGCAGTGAAGGGGTTAACCTGCAGGGGGCGATCTAGGGGTTAACTGTATTCCCTAGGTGTGTTCTAACTGTGTGTGGGCTGGGCGGCCAGGGGCATAAGAGATCTAACTGATCCTAGTGACAGGGATCAGTAGATCTCTTACATGACACCTGACAGAGCGGGGAACCGCCGTGTTTACATCGTTCTTTACATTTTTCTTCTGTGCCAGGCAATCGTGGGTAGCTGGCAGACATTGAGTCCACCCGACCCGCGACCATACTGTTGGAGTGCGGCGGGCATGAGAGCGCAGCAGCTGCAGCACGCTCCCGCCCGCTAGCCGCGCACGAGCAAGCCGCCGTCTATAGACAGCGATTTTCAGGATTGTGCCACTCTGCTGCAGTAAATGTATGCGAGCCAGTTCGGCACTGGTTAAAGTGTTACTAAACCCAGCAATATGAAAACAATTTATCTGCCCCCCCCCCCCCCCCCCACAGTGCACAAAGCTCCCAAAGCTTCTTTTTAAATCAAAATACTGCTGCTATATACCTTTTTTCATCTGTATATTGCAGTCAGGTGATAAATTGCAAGTAGCCAGGACTTCCGCAGTGTTCATGTGGGAGGAGATTTCACTATCTGATGATGAAACTTCCTTTGCATCAGTGACCTTTCAACCACAATCGCCAGAGTTGATTGATGCTTGGCCAATGACATGCTCAGTTCACAAATAACCAATCACTGCCTCTAGAAATTCACAGCAGTCTGTGTCCATGTGAAACAGGAAGATCGAACAGAGCATGTGCAATGTTTCCACACTGCCTGCATGTAGTATAGTATAGTATAGTATAGTATAGTATAGTATAGTATAGTATAGTCTAATATAGTAGACAGGGCAAGAAGGAAGTATCTGGCCATACAAGATGAAACAGCCTTTTTACACAATACAGAGGATTAACCCCTTAATTTACACAGTGAGTATAACAAGCATTCTATTCTGCATATGCAGACAGCTTTCATACCTCCCAACTTTCTGAGATGGCAATGTTGGACACTTATTAACAAAAGTATGTAGCATAGGACACACCCCTTCCATGGCCCCTTAAAGGAGAATTATACAAAAAAATGAATGATTAGTTAAACCCACAAGTGCTTTTTTACCACTTCTATTCCTTTATATTGGCTTGTTAAATGTAAAAATGCAGCAATTTAGAAAGTGGATGAAGGGTTTAGCAATGTAAAACACTTTTTGATAGATACATAGTGCATTTTATATATAGGTATATGCATCAGACCAAATGAAGAAGAATGAGGGACAGAGGGACATTGCTCCAAATCAGGGACCATTGGGAGCTATGAGATTTTACTGTTGTGGGTTTAGTAACACTTTAAGTTCCTGCAGTCTCTCCTGATATGTTTTATCCCTCAGACCTTTACCATTTTTTGTCCTTCTCTGGACTTGTTCAATCTTATAAATTAGGTAAAAAAAAAACAAAACATATACAAGTTAAAATATCTTGTGCATCTTTGTAGATTAAAACTCTAACAACCTGCATACACGATAATTAATGTTTTAACAATCAATTGAAGCGTTGATGGAAATACGAGAGGAGCAGACTCTTCCACATATTTTTTCAGGGCCCTGCAGATTACATTACTACACTGTGTGGGAGTAACCCATGTAAACAAATGTTTTGCACTGGCTTAGGTCTTATATATCATTATAGATGCTGTAGTCATCAGAAGGATTATGTATACCATTTTAAAACAAAATAGTCACAAAAACGACAGTGCGTTTATATACATGTACTTATTTGAGGAAACCGTTAAGCACATTCCTGTTTTAAGAAGCACTTGAATCACAGAGCTTTGTTTCTGCAAATTGAAAATGTTAAAGGGCACCGGAAGTGTATTTCCACTTTTGCAGCCAAACTGGGATAACACCTGCTTTATATTTGTTCTCATATGCATAGAATTTAAGAAAAATAAAATAAAATGCTACTTAAAGGCTCTTCTTTCCTAATTTCAGCACTGAAAAAATCCTTATTTATTTTTGTTTATTGTGGGGCCGGGGAGCTGTATTTGCCATAATTAACCCTGTCGGTACTGTGTTGGCAGATCTTATTATCAGTTGTGAACTAGATTTGAACACTGTCTGCCCTAACAAAGGGTTAAAAGTAGGGTTGCAATGATACCGATACTAGTATCGGTATCAGCGCAGACACTGAGCATTTGGTGCCGATGCCCAGGTATTGGATCCCCATGATTGGCGGATAGCTAATATTGTACCTATCCACAAGAAGGGCAGCAAGGTAAAAGCTGGCAATTACAGGACAGTGAGTTTAACATCAATTGTAGTCAAGGTAATGGAATTACTTCTGAAAAGAAAGATCATTGATCACCTAAAAATACACAGCTTGCTGGACCCAAAGCAACATGGCTTTACTGAGGGCAGATCGTGTCAGACAAATCTGATTAAATTCTTTGACTATATTACCAGTGTTTTGGACCAGGGTGGTGCTGTGGACATAGCATATCTTGATTTCAGCAAGGCATTTGATTCAGTTCCACTTAATGATCTGATACAAAAGTTGTACAAGCTGGGACTTAACCCTTGGGTGGTTCAGTGGATATGCAGTTGGCTAAAGGATAAATCCCAGAGTGTGGTTGTAAATGGGGTTCACTCAGAGCAGAGACCAGTCACTAGTGGGGTACCACAAGGCTCTGTACTGGGTCCTGTTCTATTTAACCTTTATGTAAGTGATATAACTAAAGGTTTGTTGGGCAATGTATGTCTCTTTGCTGATGATACAAATGTGTATAATAGGGTTGATATTCCTGGAGGTGTCTGTAACATGGAACATGATTTGGCATTGCTGGAAGATTGGTCAAAGCAGTGGAGACTGCAGTTCAATATTTCTAAATGTAAAATAATGCATCTAGGGAAAAAGAATCCGCTTAGAGAGTACAGCATTGGGGGCACAGTGTTAGCCAGCACTACAGAAGAAAAAGATTTGGGGGTGCTTATTTCAGATTATTGCAAAATGAGCAAACAGTGTGACCAGGCAGTGGGAAAAGCAAATAGAATTCTGGGATGTATCAGTAGAGGGATCACCAGCAGGAGGAAGGAGGTTCTGATTCCTCTATATAGATCTTTAGTGAGAACTCACTTAGAATACTGTGTCCAGTTCTGGAGACCTCACTTACAAAAATATATTGATAAGATAGAACGAGTTCAGAGACGGGTAACAAAAATGGTGAAAGGTCTGGGGGATAAAACATATCAAGAACGACTTCAGGAACTTAATATGTACAGTCTGGAGGAAAGAAGGGAGAGGGGAGACATGATTGAAACCTTTAACTACATCAAGGGGGTGAATAAGGTTCAGGAGGGCAGTCTTTTCAATATGAAACCAAAATCAAGAACACGGGGACATGACCTCAAACTAACTGGGGGGAAGTTCAAAACTAATCTTAGAAAGTATTATTTTACTGAATGCGTGGTTGATGATTGGAATAAACTACCAACAGAGGTTGTGAGACAGTCAACAGTAAATGGCTTCAAACATGCTTGGGATAAACATAAATCTATAGTCAGACAACAAGGTTAATGTGAAAACAAAAAAAAACAAACAAACAAAAAAAAAATAAATAAAAAGGGGCAGACTCGATGGACTACTCAGCCTTTTTCTGCCATCACTTTTCTATGTTTCTATGTTTCTATGTTTCTATGTTACCTGGGCAGCCTCCAATTCATATTTCAATAACTACTACAAAAAAATAGTAATTTGAGCTCCAACTTGCTTATTTTATAAGGCGATCAGCAGAAAAATCTCAACCAATATAATTTATGCTGAAGATCAACTGTCTACTAAGGCTTGCTGGCCTTCACTAATACCAGGTCATCACATTATGATGTGAGAGCATACACCTTAACCTCCCTGGCAGTGTGATTGTCAGATTTTTGCATCTCAAAGCGGTACATAGAAATTTGGCGTTTTATATTGTAGGCCTGTAATTCTTGGGAATAACTCACTTAAATCTGTCCAAACAAGAGTCTAGTAGACATCCCGGGTATGATAAAGTTGGAAACAATGAAATCATAAATTATAATATAATAAATAACTATAAATAATTATCAAAATATTAATATAATAATAAAATGTATTCAATAATGTAATCAAATCAAAACACTGAAATTCGCTCATTTGCAGAATTGTCTCTGTCGTCACTTTCAGTGTCTGATGATAAATGTCATCACAAATCAGTATCACTCAATTCTGCAAATGATTCTTATTTACTATCGGTGTTTTCTAGCTGGTCAAAAACTGATTTTGATGTAAAGGATGCTTTTTGGATGCTATGGGCATGTGGGATGTGAAATGATTTGATTACAGTGTACTGTATGTGTTATGTGTGTTTCACTTTTTGAATTTGCCGCTGGGCTCCGTCTCCATGCGACGCAACACTCGCAGGGAACGGAGCCCGGAATCCAGAGGCATTTGGCAAGATTCTGCAGGATGACACAGCGGGGGGACATCGCAGGATCCAGGGGACAAGGTAAGTAACATTGCCTGGATCCTGCGATGCGATCCCGAGTGTGGCTCGGGGTTACTGCTTTTGGTACTGAAAATTAACCCCAAGCCACACTCAGGATAACTGATAAGGAGGCTACTATGACCTTGCACTGAACATTTAGCAAATATAATTGATAAAAGTGACTCATGTCCAACTGCTACGTGTTTACTACCCAAACAGAATTGATGAAAAACCAAACAGTATAGTGACTTAATTTGCCACTAAGGCCATTGAGTAACTGATTCTATTGTGCCGTGCTCAATCCACTAGCTTTAGTACTGGCCCTTTAACATTGTTCACTGTTTAGACTACCCGCTACAGAAATCTGGTGCATGGGGACCTAAATACATGTGTGCTTTTTGTCTTTGAAAATAGGAAAAAAGGAAACCTTTTTGTCTACTACATTTATATAAAGTGAAATGCTAATTGCTTATTCAGACAGATCATAGAAACAAATAATAGTGCTTGCTGTGTGTTGAAGCAATAGTTCTATATTCTAATTAAATAAAAGACAAAACAGTTCACAGGAAACAATATTTAATTAATTTGTAAAAAAATAATTACATATAAAACCTTATCTTTAAATGGTGTAAGAACAAAAGCTATCAGCTTAATATGCAAATGCTAAAACTTGAATTAAATCCATGCCTTAACCTCCCTGGCGGTATGATTATTTCAGATTTTTGGTGCTGAAAGCGGTACGATTATTTTGCATGAAAATTTGGCTTTTTATATTGCAGGCCTGTAATTCTTAGCAATAACTCACTTAAATCTGTCCAAACAAGAGTCTAGTAGACATCCCGAGTATGAAAAAGTTTGAAAAATGAAATCATAAATAATATAATAAATAACTAAAAATAATTATCAAAAATAATAATATAATATTAATAGAATTTATTCAATAATGTAATCAAACCAAAAATGCAGAAATTTGATCATTTGCAGAATTGTCGCTGTGGTCATTTTCAGTTTCTGATGATAAATTTCCCCAAAAATCAGTATCACTCAATTCTACAAATGATTCTTATTTACTATCTGTGTTTTCTAGCTGATCAAAAACCACTTTTGACGCAAAGGGACACTTTTTGGTTGCCATGGACATTCTCATGTTTCCAGGCAGAAAGAATGACATTTATTATATAAAAGTGCATGCAGGGCTCTGGGCAAACCACTAGGGACAAAGGGGATGTGAAATGATTTCATACAGTAATGTAATCTATAAGATTACAGTGTACTGTATGTGCTGTGTGTGTTTCACTTTTTGAATTTCCCGCCGGTCTCCGTCCCCATGCGACGCAACGCTCGCAGGGAACAGAGCCCGGCACACAGGAGTCATCTGACTGCGGACGCAGCCCGCAGACACGGCGGGGGACATCGCTGGATCCAGGGGACAAGGTGAGTAACATTGCCTGGATCCAGCAATGCAATCCCGAGTGTGGCTCGGGGTTACCGCTAATGGTGCTGAAAATCCACCCCGAGCCACACTCGGGAACACCGCCAGGGAGGTTAATACCAAATGCAATACATGGTAAGTTCCCGATTGAATAGATCAGGGATCATGTTTACAATACCTCAGGCTTTTGGATGTTTATGTCCCATTCACTTCCTGTCCTGTGACAATTTTATGGTGATCATATCCAATAAGATCACAGAGAACAATAAACTCTAGCGGAGGTTTTAGCATTGATCTACCCTACTAATAAAATTTGTTTTTATGGTGGTCACTAGGGTTGATTAACTAAAGGCAAATTGACTGTGCACTTTGCAAGTGCAGTTGCACTCTGCAAGTGCAGTTGATCAGAGCTTAGTAAAATAAATAAAACAATCCCTTTACAAAGAACACCCAATCACATGCAAGGAAAATTGAAAAAAACTGCATGTTTGTCTGCACATGATTGGATGAAGGAAGTCACCAGAGCTTCCCCATATTAACTAAGCTCTGAAACAACTGCACTTGCAAAGTGCACAGTCCATTTGTCTTTAGTAAATTCACCCCACTGTGTCCCCATTTGAGGATTTACCTTTAACTATCTTTCCTGGCAATGTAGTTCATCCAAAAGGAAGTGAAAGAGAAAACAGAGATCTGACAGGAAATCTAACTTTATCTACGTTTTTTCAAAATGAAGATGGAATTTAAAAAATTGTGAAGTCTGGTGGGCTAAAGTCACCTACAGGTTTCTTGCATGTACAAAGGCTCCAGAAAAGAAATTGCTCCATCTTTGAGGAATATAGGCAGATGGGGAAGTGCTTGAGATAAAGTTGTGAGGAAGTAGATAAAGATGTAGAGGGTGAGCAAAGAGATGGGGGAGGGCAGAAAATAAAAGGAGGGGGACTTATTCCCCTACCTAGCACCACTCAAAAGATTGTGCAAACTCCACTGTGTGGCAAAGGTTCAAGCAGCAGGGCTCTGTTGTATGCAGAAGTCGTGTATTTGAACCAGTGATGCCATGTTTTCCTGAAGTGCTAATTTCTGTTCTAAATGGAGAAAGCTAGGTGCTTCTTATCTTGTTTATTTTGGCCAGCAATTGGGGCAGGTGTGGGACGTGATGTCTGCTTCCATGCAAAGGAATGCAACACCTTTGTTGCATTAAGTAAAATGTATGAACAGTGTCTTTTTAGCAGCATTTGGGAATAGCTTGCAAGGTATTTGGAGGGTTTCTGACCTAGATCAATGTCTGTTCCAGTCAATCATGTTCCAGTAGGGGCTTACGACTGTGAAACTCTAGAAGACAAGCATTGGGGAGCCTTCTTTGTTGTTACATCTCCAACAAGTGGGAGAAGAGTTGGGAAAGAATTTATGTACCCCAATCTGTACCCCAATCTGTCTGCCTATCCCCTACTCTGTCCACTTTTAGGCGATCCCTGAAAACTCATCTCTTCAAGGAGGCCTATCCTGCCTCCAACTAACAACGGAATCTTCTACTCCCCTCTTGTTTTAAATTGTGCAGTTGCTGTAATGTCTCTTTATATTGTAAAGCGCTGCGCAAACTGTTGGCGCTATATAAATCCTGTATAATAATAATAATAATGTAGTTTCATCGGAATGTAGTACCACCTAACTAGAAGTTTGTTGCCCATTTCTTGGATCCTATTGGCCTTAAAGGTGAAGTAAAAAATATATATTTTCTTTGGCCTTTAGTAAAGATCAAATCCAAGCCTTATTCCTCAATGTGTTGTATATAATATGGGATATACTTCTCAGGAGGTTGCGTATGGAGATGTTATAAATCCCCATAGTTTATAGTTCCCCGTAATAAATCCAATAGGGAAATTTGGGGATTTGTGATTCAGTGAACTGAACCTTTCGTAGTAGTGGGTTTTTGAAGCCATCTACTCTGGGGACTTTGCTGGATTTCATAGAGGAGGGTGCAGTGGGAAATACCTGCTCTATGATGGGTTGGTCTATTGTGCCTCTGTCATTTTTGAGGACCCTGGGGAGGATCGAGTCCTTGATTTAAGACAGGACTTGCAAAGAGGGTAGAGAGACCAGGGTTTGAGAAGAGGGGATAGTGAAGGGAATGTTATACAGTTCTTCATAATAGCTTCTGAAGTGGCACACATTCATCCTCTGTGTGGGTCTGTGTGAACATAATTTGACCATTTTTACTACTGTTCATACATTGTACATATCATCTGAATCTGTGTTGAGAGGCTTTTTTGAAGTAACCAAGAAGAAAGTTGTTGTCAAAGTTCTTTGGACTCTGCTGCAAGCTAAGGATTTTTTTTTTTTAGCTGTTTCCATCTTAACTAGTTGGGTCAAGAGAGTTGTGATTTTGTTGATATATCAATTTTGGGTAGACCGACCCCTTAAGTACATATGGAGATAAAGTTAAAATTAAGTTTATACTGATCTTTCTACTCCTAGTAAAGCAGTGCAACAATGGAAAAGCCAAATTACATTTGCCTGTTATAAAGTTCCAGTTTCAGAAAGGAGGCATATTTTGTGCAAAACCTCAAAATTAGGCCATAGTTTCGACTTAGTCAAAATTATGGTAAAAATAAAATTAGAAATTGCCCTGAACAGCTTCATGTACACATGCATGTGTCAATAATGAAAAATAGAAGCATAGGGCTTTTTAAATAGGCACCAAAGACTGCCCAGAATGTCTAAGAAATGCCAGAATTGCCAGTTCAGGTATGGTAGTATCAAATATAAGCACCTACTGGACATGATGAAACTGAAGGCACATAACTGTAAACTAATCAGATAGACCTCCATTGTATTTTATTATAATCCTTTTAACCAGAAAGATTGTGTTGATTTGCTTGTGGTGTACAGCCACAACCACAGCTCGTGAGCTTTGGCCAAAATCACATTTTTCTAGACAACCTTGTAAATTCTTAAAGGTTTGCATAGACTGTACATGTTATACAGCAAAGGAATCAGAAATTTACACTGTCTGAAAGGTGGAATTAAAAATGACACAAAAGTTAAATGTTTTTAATATACGTTAACGTGTAACTAGGGGCAAGCCGAGAATGGACAGTTTGGACATTAACATGACTGTGAGGCTGTTATTTATTAAGAGTTAGATACTCATCTGTACAAGGATCCTTCATCAGATACAATAAGAATGAAAAACCTTTTTCATTCTTATTGTATTTGACAAAGGATCTATGTGGGTCCGAAAGTATTGTACAAGTGAGTATGAAAATCTTCATAAATTTGGTGCTGCAGACTGGACTATCATTTTACTTGAATTTGAATATATATTGCAGATTGGGTATGCTATTTGATTTGCACCTTTGCTTTGCATGTGGACTGTATTTCTGGATGAGCACTGCCTTACCAATATGTTTTCTCTCTCTCTCTCTCTCTCTCTCGCTCTCTCTCTCCACACACACAGTACTGTGCAAAAGTTTTTAGGCAGGTGTGAAGAAACGCTGTAATGTAAGAATGCTTTCAAAAATATAGATTTTATTTTTATAAATTTACAAAATGCAAAGTGAGTGAACAGAAGAAAATCTAAATCAAATCAATATTTGAGGTGACCACCCTTTGGTTTCAAACCAGCATCAATTCATCTAGGTACACTTGCACAAAGTTTTTGAAGGAACTTGCTCCACAGGTAGGTTGTTCTAAACATTTTGGAGAACTAACCACAGATCCTCTGTGGATGTAGGCTGCCTCAGATATTTCTATCCCTTCATGTACTCCCAGACAGACTCGATGATGTTGAGTTCAGGGCTCTGTGGGTGGTAAACCATCCCTTCCAGAACCCCTTGTTGTTCTTTATGCTGAATATAGTTCTCAATGACATTGGCTGCATGTTTGAGGTTATTGTCCTGCTGCAGAATAAAATTCAAGGCCAATCACATGCCTTCCATGATGGATAAGTAACTGCCTGTATTTCTCAGCATTGAGGATACCATTGATTGGGCAACGTTGAGAACCATAGATGCAGTGGATGGCCACAGACACTTAATGCAGCAGATGAAATACTGGAAGATATCCAGCAGTGCCATCAGCACATGACTGGTGGAAACCAGCGGGACCTAGGTACACCCTAAAATACCGCTTGGTCCTCTCATCTCTTTGAGGGGACAACCTGTGCTTGATGTATGCTTATTTTTGGTTACACAGGGAGGGACACCCCATAGTGGTGGGTGACCCCGACAACTGACTCATATATATTGTTTAGCTCATACTGTCATAATATTTTTGTTTATGTTTTTACACCCATCTACTGGTCAGAGAAGTCTGTCCAGAAGTGATCTTCATGGAAAAATTGTGGCTAAAAAGCCATACATCTGATGTGGAAACAAGGCTAAGCAACTCAACTATGCATGAAAACATAGGAGCAAGGTTGCAGCAAAATGTCAGCAGGTGCTTTGGATTGATGAGTCAAAATGTAAAATATTTGGATGTAGCAAAAGGCAGTTTGTTCACCAAGGGCTGGGAAACCATACAATGAGTGTCTTCAGGCAACAGTGAAGCATGGTGAAGGTTCCTTGCAAGTTTGGTGGTGCGTTTCAGCAAATGGAGTTGAAGATTTGGAAAGGATCAATGGTGTCCTCAATGCTGAGCAATACAGGTAGATACTTATCCATCATTCCATACCATCAGGTGTGATTGCCCCAAATTATTCTGCAGCAGGAATTACTTAAAGAGACAGACAGAAGATCTGTGTTAGTTCTCCCAATTGTTTAGAAAAACCTGCCGAGTTCCTTCAAAAACTGCGTGTAAGTGTACCTAGAAGTTGTTTTGAAGGCAAAAGGGTGGTCACACCAAATATTGATTTGATTTTATTTGATTTCTCTTCTGTTCATTTACTTTCAATTTTGTTTATGTGTATGTGTGTAATAAGTTACAAATCATAGCACTATGAAATAAAGTAGAGCATGTTTATGGAGCATTCATTTGGAGATTATTTATGAATATTTGACTTGGCCAGGTTTTTCAACTTTGTCCCTGTATATTTGTGATATATACATACACATACATGTAGATATACAGTATCTCACAAAAGTGAGTACACCCTTTACATTTTTTAAAATATTTTATTATATCTTTTCATGTGACAACACTGAAGAAATTACACTTTGCTACAATGTGAAGTAGTGGGTGTGCAGCTTGTATAACCATGGAAATTTGCTCTCCCCTCAAAATAACTCAACACACAGCCATTAATGTCTAAAGAGATGTAAAGAAAAGTAAGTACACTACTAAGTGAAAATGTCCAAATTGGGTGCAATTAGCCATTTCCCCTCCCCGGTGTCATGTGACCCGTTAGTGTTACAAGGTCTCAGGTGTGAATGGGGAGCAGGTGTGTTTAATTTGGTGTTAACACTCTCACCCTTTCATACTGGTTACTGGAAGTTTAACATGGCACCTCATGGCAAAGAACTCTGTAAGGATCTGAAAAAAGAATTGTTGCTCTACATATAGATGGCCTAGGCTATAAAAAGATTACCAAGACCCTGAAACTGAGCAGCACGGTGGCCAAGAGACCATACAGCGGTTTAACAGGACAGGTTCCACTGAGAACAGGCCTCGCCATGGTCGACCAAAGGAGTTGAGTGCACATGCTCAGCATCATATCCAGAGGTTGTCTTTGGGAAATAGATGTATGAGTGCTGCCAGCATTGCTGCAGAGGTTGAAGGGGTTGGGGGTCAGCCTGTCAGTGCTCAGACCATATGCCGCACACTGCATCAAATTGGTCTGCATGGCTGCCGTCCCAGAAGGAAGCCTCTTTTAACCACTTGACAACTGGGCACTTAAACCCCCTTAACAACCAGACCAATTTTCAGCTTTCAGCGCTCTCACACTTTGAATGACAATTACTCAGTCATGCAACAAAGACCCTGCCGTCGGTACGTCTGGTTAAACTACGTCACACGCCGTATACCAGACTCGTGACTGTCCGACTGGGGGTTGGGGAAGTTGGAGACGTCGTTACGACCGTCGTGAGTATGTAGATAAAGGGTTTCTGTTGGAGACCTATACTACGACTCGTACACGTGAGTTGAGGAAACCAGCTGGTACCGCTCCGGACAAGAGTCACCTTGGACAGGACAATTTGGCGACATACCAGAGAACCGGTGGCACGACGAGTCAAAGTCCCAGAACCATTAGAAAAATATCGGATCCGGTAGATATACATCTCGTTGTTAAG
>BLSH010510647.1:296333-308157 GCA_018402905.1 Glandirana rugosa
GGGGGAGTATTTTGTGACCTGGCAGCGCTGTGGGCATTACACATCGCCCACAGCGCTGCAGCACGTCCTCTCTCCCCCCTCTCTCCTCTCACACTGCACCGATCGGTGCGGAGAGGAGAGAGAAGCCGGCGCTTCCGCCGGCTTGTTTACATGTGATCGCGCCGTCATTTGACGGCGCGATCACGTGGTGAAAGGCCGCGCACAGCGGCCATTCACCACGATCCGTGATCAGTCGGGTCCCCTGGACCCGACGGTCACGGATGTTCCCGTGTGCGCGCCCCAGGGGGCGCGCGGGAACCGCGATTCTGGGAGGACGTCAATAGACGTCCTCCCAGAATTAAGCAACCGCCCTGTAGACGTCTTTTGTCTATGGGGCGGTTGTTAAGCGGTTAAAGATGATGCACAAGAAAGCCCACAAACAGTTTGCTGAAGACAAGCAGACTAAGGACATGGATTACTGGAACCATGTCCTGTGGTCTGATGAGACCAAGATAAACTCATTTGGTTCAGATGGTGTCAAGTGTGTGTGGCGGCAACCAAGTAAAGAGTACAAAGACAAGTGTGTCTTGCCTACAGTCAAGCATGGTGGTGGGAGTGTCATGGTCTGGGGCTGCTTGAGTGCTGTCGGCACTGGGGAGCTACAGTTCATTGAGGGAACCATGCATGCCAAAATGTACCGTGACATACTGAAGCAGAGCATGATCCCCTCCCTTCAGGGACTGGTCTGCAGGGCAGTATTCCAACATGATAACGACCCCAAACACACCTCCAAGATGACCACTGCCTTGGTAAAGAAGCTGAGGGTAAAGGTGATGGACTGGCCAAGCATGTCTCCAGACCTAAACCCTATTGAGCATCTGTGGGGCAAGTGGAGGTGGAGGAGCGCAAGGTCTCTAACATCCACCAGCTCTGTGATGTCATCATGGAGGAGTGGAAGAGGACTCCAGTGGCAACCTATGAAGCTCTGGTGAACTCCATGCCCAAGAGGGTTAAGGCAGTGCTGGAAAATAATGGTGGCCACACAAAATATTGACACTTTGGGCCCAATTTGGATATTTTCACTTAGGGGTATACTCACTTTTGTTGCCAGTGGTTTAGACATTAATGGCTGTGTGTTGAGTTATTTTGAGGGGACAGCAAATTTACACTGTTATACAAGCTGTACACTCACTACTTTACATTGTAGCAAAGTGTCATTTCTTCAGTGTTGTCACATGAAAAGATAGAATAAAATATTCACAATTTTGTGAGATACTGTACATCAACATACTGTATGTATATACAGAATCAAGGGAAAAAAGCCTATTCATCTATATCTACTCCAAAATTAATATGAGGACATACTAATAAAACAATGACCCATATTATAAAAATAACTAAGCACAAATGAGCTTCACCAAGCTAGTCCCTTAAAAGGAAATACTGACCTGGAAAGTAACTGGTTACTATGGATAACACAGACTTTTGTTAGACATCTTCCAAAACACAGATGGTCACAAATCATATAATCTGGCAACGTAATGAAAGACAGCCTGATCTTTAACAGATCGTGTTATCAAGTATACAGCCAAATCAACACCCAAACTCCGTCTCCTGGTAATTTACAAAAAAAATATATATATATATAATTGCTGGATTACTCAGAAATTAGACCTTATATTAATATGTGAGAATTCAGTGTACATATGGTTTACAAGTTGTAATCACCTTATTATAACATCACATATTTTTTATGTTATCTTTCTTTATCTTTCGCTAGCATTACATTTCAAAAGACTTTGCCCTTAGTATCCTAAAATGATTTACTATATACTCAGTACTCTAACCTGTAATGATTATTATTTATTATAATGGCCTTTAGATTTAGTAATGAGGACCAATAAAAACTGCAAATAATAGTTCCATGGCTGAAATAATGATTGTTATGGCAAAATAACATATGCGTCATAGCTTAGCGAGCTTTATGCATGCTATTTTTAGTTAAGTTTAAATTGTACCCGTCTGCATGCTATAATAAGACTACTTCCCTGGCACCAAGGAAGCTGTCCCAAACAAAAGCCACTATTCAAAAACTCTGAACAAATGGCTTGGAAAATCATTCCATTGCTAGTTAATAACTAAATAGTAGATGATAATAAAAGGTTGAATAAAATGAATGGGATGATTACACTGATCCCAGTCTGGCACACATGTGTATTATATCATATACTAGTGATTACATAAAAATTGGTAGCTAGCTTCATGGTTTGGCATCTAGTTAAAGCAGCCTTGTTTGCAGTGCTCATTGGCTGGATACTGCCAAATACAACAAGCAGTGGTTTTCTTTCGGTTGCTTCAACTAATAACCTGCCCTAGAGAAAATATTTTATTTGAGCATCACTAATATTGAAAATGTGTCGAATGTGTCCAGAATAATCAGTGGATGTGGAAATACAAATGTTTGACTTTTTTTTTTTTTACTTTTTTTTTAACTTATTTATGCTACTTTGTTAATGTGTGGGCAAGCAAGATGTTTTGGCTTCAGCGTTTCCAGCTTAATGACATTAACGAAACTTCTTGCCAGTTAGTCTGCAGAAAAAGCAAACTTAGCATTTGACCTACACAACAGTACCTTCTGTTCTGCTTCTTTCCCTGGGAACACGTAAACTAATTTACTATTCGAATCTATGGAAGATCTTCATGGCCAGAAGCTGTGCACTGTAAAGGTGTTAATTATGATATATGTACTGATACTTCTAGAATTTCAATCCAGACATTGGCAGTGCTAATAAATGTACAGATATGTATCGGTCCTTTGCATGCCTTAGTATATTTGATCTGCGTGTTATTTTATCCTTGCCTAGCAATATCAGTACACAGAAAATTAGATTGTGGCTTTGTAAATCTTTCTTATGGGAGGTTGATGGATATAACAAGAAGTGAATGCATTCAGCTGGAAAATAATAGCACTCTGGAAATCAAATTAATATATGTAATAATGCAAAAACAAATTTATTCTTGTCAGGCATGGGAAACTGTCTGATGGCAGGTAATACATATGCAGCATCAAGCAATCAGACGTTTGTTTTATTATGTCTAGATTACACTGGATCACAGATGACCATTGATTGGTTACCAAGGATGAGTAGAGTATATTGGTGAAATGGACTTCACCATCGGTGAAATGCCACCAACGTATCAACGTACGTATCAACGTAATGGAATTTGCTTTAGAAAAAAATAGCTAATATTTTCCTCTCTCTCTCCCCTCCCCCATCCCTCTCCCCCAATATCTCCCCCCCCCCACACACAAACACACACTACATTACCAAAAGTATTGGGACACCTCCCTTTACACTCACATGAACTTTACAGTCTTAGTCCGTAAGGTTCAATATTGAGTTGACCCACCCTTTGCAGCTATAGCAGCTTCAACTCTTCTGGGAAGGCAGTCCACAAGGTTTAGGAATGTGTCTATGGGATTGTTTGACCATTCTTCCAGAAGTGCATTTGCAAGATCAAGCACTGATGTTGGACAAGAAGGTCTGGCTCGCAATAACATTTTATTTTTTAAGTAGAACATTTTTAAACTGATGTACAATATATAATGTTTTAAAGTGATTTTACAAAAGAAACATTCATTAAAGGGTGCTTCGATTAAAGTGGAACTACACTGCATCTGAGCACCACAAACCGAAAATGCTATTTAATTCATTTTCAATATTTAAAGAAAACTCATCCATCCATCCATGTCTCCATGCTTTATTTTGTTGAGAAATCATTTTAAAAATCACCTCCTAGCATTTCTGACCATAGCCATCTTGCGTAAGGGCAGATGATTTTTGTAGCATTTACTTCCTGGGATCCATCTTCCCTTAGATCAGTTATGCATGCAGGAAGGTGTGCTTAGCTAAGAAAGCCCCTCCTCCATTCCTCCCCTCGTGAAGACTCCTGTGATATATGACATGATTTGCCTAGGCCTGGAAACCAGGAAGTAACTAAAGAAATGTAAAAAAACAGTTTAAAACAAGTAAATATAATCGACTTTCCTATCTATTTACTAATGCTAGCAGTATAGGGATTTAAAATAGTCAATGTTGATTGAGAGAGTGAAGGTCCACTTTAAATTCTTTATAGAAAGCAACGGGGACTTTCCTGGGACAGCCCAGCATGCTCTACATGCTTTCAGGCAGCTCGTGTAAAGGCTGCCATACATGTACAATTTCAAAACAACCACAATTTAAGCCACGTGTCCCACTGTTGGCATCACCCATCTTGAAAATAGTCAATGGTTCAACCGATGTTTGTTGGAGGAGCAGGGAGGAAGATAGTTGGCTGAATAGTGCCTGCATCCAAATCAGATACATTCACTGTTCAAGTATCCTGAGAGCTATAGGTGCCAGGTGTCAGAAAGCATTTGCATGTACGGGAGATACCTCCACCCATGATGTTTAGTGCAGATGGAAGAATCAGTTAGATTTCTTTCATTCAGCCTGCACTTTGAACAAAAGAAATCAATGCATGTATGGCTAGCTTAAGAAGTTTCGTCTCTACTAGGAGAGAGGTAGGGAGGTGTGCATGTTGCATTTTGTATACAAACTATTTACTTGCAAAAATTAAGTACAGTACAGAAAAAAATGTAACAAAGCCATAGAGTTACAGTGAGAACATAATAAAGTGAGAGGCTTAAAGTGATTGTAAAGCCTTGTTTTTTTTAATTAAAAATAACAAACATGTTATACTTTGTTGCAGTGGATTTGCACAGAGCAGCCTGGATCCTCCTCTTCTTGGGTCCCTCTTCAGCTCTCCTGGCTCCTTCCTCCTATTGGGTGCCCCCACAGCAAGCAGCTTCCTATGGGGGGCACCCAAGCCGAGTCCCTGTGTCCATTCGGACACGGAGCTGAGGCCCGGCCACGCCCCCTTTCTCTTCTCATTATCTGACTGACTTTGATTGACAGCAGTTGGGCCAATGGCGCCGCACTGCTGTCTCAGCCAATGAGGAGGGGAGTCCCGGACGGCCGAGAAATTCCTACAACATTGCTGGAGAGACCTCAGGTAAGTATTAGGGGGGTGCTGAGGCGGCTGCTGCACACAGAAGGCTTTTTATCTTAATGCATAGAATTCATTAAGATAAAAAGACCTTCTGGCTTTACAATCACTTTAAATATATCTACAGAATAAACTTGAAGAACAATGAGAGAAAATGCAATTTAGACTAGAGATTACCAAGATCACAAGTATCTTGATGTATAACTATAATGCCGTTCAGAAATATCAGTAAAAACAGATGCATATAAACATACAGAGGTAGATAGCAGTTTGATGTACGGTGTACATCATATCAGGAAGCTATGTAATTTGGAATCCTATGTATACCATTTAGCAGAAAACAAGAATAATGTCTTGTAGACAGATTTCCAATGCAAAGCTATGGCACAAATGGTAGCAAACCCTTATCGTGTGGATGAGCTTCTCTTCATAGCGTGAAGCCCCTGGAATAGGGGCAAAGAGACACATCGGTAGGGTCAAGACTAAAGTGTTACCAGTGATGCAATATGAGAAATATAAAATGCACCAGATTGATTGGATCTTGTCACCAAACTAACAAGTATGTATCAAAGAGTCCCTGGA
This sequence comes from Glandirana rugosa, assembly GCA_018402905.1. Classification (NCBI taxonomy): domain Eukaryota; kingdom Metazoa; phylum Chordata; class Amphibia; order Anura; family Ranidae; genus Glandirana; species Glandirana rugosa. Next base: position 301,944 of record BLSH010510647.1, read on the forward strand.
GAAGCAACCTCTAAAACAAATTTTAAACACACTAGAGTAGATTGCATGAAGTCTAGTGGAGGTATAATACCATCTAGTGAGGAGCTTGAGGGTCGTCTCTCTAATAGAAAGTGATCTGGGGCAACTACGTAGGTTGACTAGCATCCTGACCCAATCCTCCGGGGTGAAGTGTGTGTCACAGTCCGCCTCCCATCTACTCATATATGGAAGAGGATTGGAGAAATGGATTCTAATGAAGGAGCTATATAAATCGGATATTAAACCTTGGCCTCTGGCATAGTCAGGTCTACTTTTAGCAAAACAATATTCTCTCACAGAGCTTCTCTTATTGCATAGAGCTCCACCTGCTGGCTACATTTTTTTAGTTTCTAGCAATGACCAAATAAAACACATTTCACCATATTTAGCACTTTCAACATCCTTAAAGTACAGAAAAATACTTGCTGTTTTGCCATAAGTGCACTCAGCTACTAAAAGTAATTGTTGGCTGACAACATACAGCATATACAGTATGTGGACTAAGTGGTGTCAGCCCGGCTGAGTTGTCTGTTACATAGATACCGATTATTCTGTAACTCAAAATAAGAACTAGGTGGGCTAATTAGATTCCTAGATATAACTCAGGAAGTATGCATAGAACACCAGACAGCTCTGAATTCCTGGCCTGATCAAAAGGCAACAAATATTACAAAACATGTTCAATGGAACATTTAACAAAGAGGTAGCAAATAAGATTATTGTTGGGGTTTACATAAGCAGCTGAAAATGTAAAAACAAAGAATATGGCTGTGATTTACTAAAGGCAACGTTGCACTCTGCAAGAGCAGTAGCTCCAGAACTTGGCAAATGAGCAGAAGCTCTGCTGACTTCTATCATCCAATCATTTGCAAGCAAAAATGCTGTCTTTTTAGTTTCCTTGCATGTGATTGGGTGTTCTTTGCAAAACAAAGCTTTACCTCTTTTACTAAGCTCTGGAGCAACTGCACTTGCAGAGTGCAACTGCACTTTGCAAAGTGCACGGTCTATTTGCCTTTATTAAATCAACTCCTGTGTGTTTAAAGTGTAATTCAACCAGAAGTGATAAGAGCCATCTTGGAAGCCCTAAAGCAGGGCTTGACAAATTTGCTTGGAATCTAGGAGCCAGCTAAAAAAGTTAGGAGCCAGTTTTTTTAACTAACAATAAAGCTTTATTCCAGATTTAGATCCAGTGATCCAGGAACTCATGCCTGCTCTCCTCTATGGGGCAATCAGATGGAAACGAACCGCCTGTGCGTTTACATCCGATCCACTGGACGGATGGAAAATAGAACCACCATCTGTCTGTTTTTGGTGGACAGGATCGGATGGCGGTGGGTGTCAGCGGACATGTGTCCGCTGACATCCGCCACTCCATAGGCCCCTTTCACACTGGGCTGTCCATTTGCGGACTCCACTCTGCTGAGCAGAGATTGCTTTGCTGATCCCCGCTGAGCGGGCAGATGACAGCTCTGTCTGCTCATTGAGCGAAGACAGATCTGTCAAGAGCCCCGCTCTCCTCTATGGAGATCAGACGAAAACAGACCGCCTGTCTGTTTTTTTTCATCAGATCCGATTCTCCAGATGGATGTAAAATAGGGTTTCCATTCATCTGGATTTCAGGGACAGGATAGGATCGGAGAGCGGCGGATGTCGGCGGACATGTTACCGCTGACACCTGCTGCTCCATAGGGCTGCATGGAGCATCCATTCAGGTCTGCCTGAAAAACTGACAGGCGGATCTGAACAGAATGCCTGTGTGAGTGGGGCCTTCAGATGTGTACCTGTGCCATGGCAGGGGGAGAATGAATAAGCAATACATTAATGTCAATTAAAAAAAGAAATAAAACTGTACATCTATTTACATCATATTTTTTGTAGGGCTTTAAGTGCCCCACACTTCCTGTCCACTCACTATTAATCAAAGGGCCCCAGGTGAAGCCTGCAAAGAAATCCACTTCTCCTCCTGGGAAGTAGATGAAGCGGACAGAGCAGGCAGGGGAAACACTCAGCGTGCCCTCAGTCACTGTTTGTCACAGCCACCACAACAAGGCGCCAGTTCCCCAACCTAATGCATAGCTCCAGAAGGTCGCAAACAAAGCCAGGGCCTCATTTACCGGCCAGTGCGGTCACTTCACACACCTGGGGGTGGGGGGTGCTGCACAGTTACAGGACACCTCCTGCAGGGCTGCCCCAGATCGCCAGGTCGCTAAATCTAGTCACCAATGCGACCTGGCACCTGGGGGTTGTCGAGCCCTGCCCTACAGAATTAAGATGAAAAAGAGCAGGGTTTTTTTATTAACAGATTGCTACACTGCCTCTGTGGGCACAGATAGCTCATCACCCACAGGAGGTAAGTACAGCAGGAAAAGGTGAACATTTTATATAATTTCCATGGTTCAGAACACACTCCAATCCAATAAGATGCTTACTTAAAGGGGTTGTATACCTCTTTTTGTAATTTTTACCTACAGGTAAGCCTATAATAAGGCTTAACTGTAGGTAAAATGAATATCTTCTAAACCTGCAGGTTTAGGAGATATTCCCCCTGCAAGCATAGCACTGGACCTTGCCGGAAAGTCCACCGGAAAAAGAGCTCCCGCGCGCATATGTGGGAGTGACGTCTCGCACCACCGGCCACTCACAGTACCGGTATGCAGTGCATACTAGCTCATTATGCCTTTGTCTTACAGGATGTTTTTTTTTTTTTTGTATAAGTATACAACTGCTTTAAACATCTCCTTTCATGTAGTGAGCGCTGCCTGCCTGTTGGTCATCTCTTTCCACAACTTCTTGGATCCATGCATGCTTTGCAGCTTCTCCTCTGCTGTTTACTTTCCATCTCTAAGGCAAAGTGAATACGTGTCACAGTATTCAAACACAAACTTCAAGATTGTTCACATTAATAGGAGTAGGCTAGAAATAATTGAAATGCAATATAGAAATGGATATATGATATTACATTTCGACCACAGATACACTTTAAGCATGAGCTATAACCCTGCTGGCTTATACCCAAAGCTGCAATATCAGTTTACAGAAGTCTGACCATTAAATTCCTTTATCTTTTTTACTGGCTCGTAATAGAATGATAATTCTCCACCTGGTCTTAAATAAGAATTAATCCATTCATGTAAACTTATTAACCTTTTACTTTAAATAGGTGTTGCTATGCTTAACTGTTTCTTTTGGTGCCCTCACCCTCATCTAGTTGCTGAATTTCCATACACACAAATTAAATAAAAACTGCCTTAATTCTTTGTGGCATGGTTTCATGGTGTTGGAAACATTCCTCAGGGAATTTGGTCCATATTGACATGATAGCATCATGAAGTTTCTGCAGATTTGTCCGCTGCACCTCCATGATGTGAATGTCCCATTCCACCACATCCCAAAGGTGCTCTATTGGATTGAGATCTGGTGACTGTGGAGGCCATTGGAGTACAATAAGCGCATTGTCATGTTCAAGAAACCAGTTTGGGATGATTTGAGTTTTGTGACATGGTACATTATCCTGCTGGAAGTAGCCGTCAGAAGATGGGTACACTATAGTCATAAATTGGTGGACATGGTCAGCAACAATACTAAGATAGGCTGTGGTGTTTAAAAATGATGGTCAATTGGCACTACTGGGCCCAAAGTGTGCCAAGAAAATATTCCCCACACCATTACACCACCATCCCCAGCCTGAATTATTGATACAAGGCAGGATGTATCCATGCTTTCCTGTTGTTTATGTCAAAATCTGACCGTACCATCTGAATGTCGCAGCTGAAAATGGGACTCATCAGACCAGGCAACCACTTCAAGGTTCAATGTGTTCTGCATTGAGAGATGGTATTCTACATACCTTGGTTGTAACAAGTGGTTATTTGAGTTACTGTTGCCTTTCATTCATATCAAACCAGCCTGCCCATTCTCCTCTGACCTCTTACATCAACAAGGCACTTTCATCCACACAACGTCCGCTTACTGGATATTTTCTCTTTTTCAGACCATTCTCTGTAAATCCTAGAGAAAGTTGTGCATGAAAATCCCAGTAGATCAGCAGGTTTTGAAATGCTCCGACCAGCCAGTCTGGCACAAACAACCATGCCATGTTCAAAGTCACCTAAATCCTCTTTCTTCCCCATTCAGTTGCTCGGTTCGAACTTCAGCAAGTTATCTTCACCACGTCTAGATGCCTAAATGCAAGTTGCTGCCATGTGATAGGCTGATTAGCAATTTATGTTACCAAGCAATTAAACAGGTGTACCTAATAAAGTGGCCAGTGAGTGTATATACGCAAACACTGTATCCACATAAATGTATATAACTGGTCTTGCTTTTTTTCAAACTGGGGAAAATGCTATTACATTTTCCCTTTAAATTCTGAGAATCTTGCACATTGAAAACTGTGCTGTGTGTATTGAAGTCATTGCAGAGCAGTGCTTTGTTTTCCCTTACATTATGTTTTTGTTGACTTGACACTCACTCAATGTGTTAATTGCATAGAGCAATACAGAACCTTTAACTGTGTTTAACTTCTCTTACTTCAGCCCAACACTCCCATGACATATGTTTGCATTGAACTATGCAAGATATTACACAGAGCAATAAATCCTAATGCTGGAAAAACACTGACATAAATATATTTTGTCAAACAATTTGAAAGGACATTGCCAAAACATAAATCTTATGCATGACTCACAGCCAACTGGAAAGGACACCAGCTTCTGCAATACCTGAAGTATGCAGCACATTGCTGCTAATGTAGCTAGGGGTGCTATATATATATATATAAATGAAATGAATACAGGATAAAAAAGCATGTTTTCGAAACCTCATTGGTCACCAAGGAAATCTTTCATTCCCTTGGAAAACGAAGCAAATAAACAGATTGGTCAATATAGTTCAACTTTTGTTGAGCAGTCAAGTGTTGTATAGTGGTAGATTTTAAGGTGGCCTTTCATTCAAACTCAGTTTCCTCTCCTTTGCCCCCCACCACCTTCTTTTTTTTTTTACAATTGAAGATCTATTTTTTTCTTTAGGCAAATACCTTTTTTTCCAAATAAAGCCCCCAATTCCTCCAACTACATAAAGCCTAGTACACATGGACCGAATGTCAGTTCAATAGAAACTGGCCGACATTTGGCCCGTGTGTATGGCAGCTGGTCCCACAGAAGCCATCTTCTGTCAAAGGTTCATGACCAAACATAGATGTGTGCGATTTTTGGGTAGAGAATGGAATTTCAGGGTGCTAAATTTCACATAATGCAATGATTTTGATAAAAAGTTATTTTATTTTAACCAATATAAAATTTAAAAAGACCATCAAAAGTGAATCATACAATATGAATACAAGTACATATGTGTGTGCTCTACACGTTTCGTCTTGATGTCAGCTTCCTCAGGAGTCTTTTCAACACCTTGTATAATTTGTCACTAGGATAAACAAAATACATCTTTTAATGCACAATCAATTGATTGTGCATTGATCAATAAAAGTTTGATGTAACTTTTCTATATGTATTTTTGTCAAATTTAATGTAAAGATATCTTTTCTCCAATGTCAGTGAAATACTGCTGGGGTTCACATGTATCATGTTGTATGTAACATTAAAATATGTCTTTTGTTTATCCTAGTGATAAATTATACAAGGTGTTGAAAAGACTCCTGAGGAAGCCAACATCAAGGCGAAACATGTAGAGTGCACACCTATGCATTTGCATTCATATTGTATTATTCACTCTTGATGGTCTTTTTACATTATATAGTGGTTAAAATAAAATAACTTTTTATCAAAATCATTGCATTATGTGAAATTTGGCACCCTGAAATCCCATTCTCTACCCAAAAATTATTTCTGAAATTATACAAGGGAGTGGGTGCATGATTTAGACAATTTCCTGTTCTTCCCCCAATCGCTCTTCTTTTATAGATGTGTGTGAACACCTCTCTAGGTCAGGCTCCCCTCTCCACCTCCACTAACACACAGACCAGGTTTTGGCCCCATCCATCATGGATTCCAATGAGCAAAAAATAATTCTGGTAGGCCACACGTCCAGTAAAATCACCTTTATTTCTGCAAGTCCATAAAAATGACCAAATGACCAAACATGGTCTACCGAATGGCTCCCAATATCAGCGCTCTCAACCAATGGCTTGGAGCGCTGACCAGAGTGTTTTGGCGGGGGGGGGGGAGGGGGGAACCCCATG
>BLSH010510647.1:312716-334210 GCA_018402905.1 Glandirana rugosa
ACCTACCATTTAGATTTTAATTATATATAATATATATATATATATATATATTAATTTTAGATTTACCATCCACTCTATTTAGGGGTTATTAGATAAGGATAATTTTAATTAGTTAAGAAAAATGTGATCAATTTATTTATTTTAGAAAGATAATAATATTGTGATTAATGTGTGTTACCAACCTATGATTTGACTTGAGGGTTTAGTTAATATTCCTGATATATAATTTTGTCAGGTGTAATTTATATCTTGCAAGAACTTTTGTATGAATGACCTTACCGGATACTATCTATGTTTGTTAACCCATGGTGGTGAAGGTGTTAATATGTTCACTTGGCTTGTGTGATGGATCTGACTCCTTGCGTACTGTGAACATTGCGGGCGTGCACTGCTGTGTAGCTCATCTGTACACTGGCTATATTAACCCAGAATGCCGCACCGTTAGGTCCCACCTTCAATAGAAGTCAGGATGACGAAACGCGTCAGTAGTGACCTAGCGGCGTCTGGAAGTGAGGATAGCGTGTCATGAGTGGGAAGGAACAGCCTGAGACTGTCGGAGCAGTGGATGCAATAGATAGAGGACGACATCTCTTCCTGACTGGTGGCAGAATTTGTTATCCTCTTTTGACCGTTTTTAAGTGTTTATCTTGTAAGTGTGATCACAAGGGGGATGTTTTTTAACAATAAATCTGTTTGAAATGGGATCACACTATGTGGAGTTACATAGTTTGTGAGGTTACAAAAAGACACAAGTCCATCAAGTCCAACCTGTGTGTATGCTTTTGTGTCAATATTATATTGTATAATAATGTGTATAAGAGTGTTTCTCTTTCTCACATGATTAACCCCCAATGGAGTGATGGACTGAACGAATGAACTCCTAAGATGTCCTTGGGCTTATTTGAGGCTTAAATGTACAACAGTCTGGTGAGTGTATACCCTTAGGGGGTGAATGACTCACGAGGTGCGGACTCTGGTGTGTGGTGCACGCTTATGAACACTGACTGGAGTCTTCATCTATCTACTGTTCTTCTCATCACTCAGTATCCCGTTTCTTTTCTCATATGGGATTTATATGAATGTTAGCCACATTTTCCTCTGTGGCAGTGAGTGCTGTTTGAGTATCAACATCTAAAGACTTTTGTCAATGGACTGTTTTTATTCTTGTGTATATGTATATTTCATTATCTGAGTGGCTGCTTTTACTTATTTGTATATTTTTTGTAATTTTGAGTTTGTGGTCAAGGATAGCAATCAAGCAATCCAGTTTTTTCAAGACACTATAGCATGCTGCATGTAGGCCATTTTGTAAAGATTATTCATTCATTATGGGGTTCATTATGGGGTATTGTTTGTAGAGTTTTGAAGAAAATAATGAATTTAATCCATTTTGTTAAGGCTGTAACATAACAAAATGTGAAAAAGTGAAGCGCTGTGAATTCTTTCCGGATGCACTGTGTTTTCATTTTTTTTCCCCCCTTTTTAAGCTATCATGAGATTATTTATTCAAAGGGGAAACTTCATATATATTAATTGGGGCATATATTGTATTTTAGTGTAAGGTCCAGTTTAACAACAAAATATTAATGAGCAATTCTGAACAATGAAAACATTTGAATGTGGTGAAAAAAGATCTTTAAAGGTCACTCCACCCAAAGTTCATATTTTAGCATTGCACACTGCACCCATAATGAACTACTCATGATATATATTTGCATTAGAAGGAATGTAGCAGAAGTACTGAAATTTTAAATGGAGTAAAGGCTCATACACACTATAAGAAAATAGGGCGAACATTTTCGTCCGAGGAATGATCATACGATTTTCTGCTAGTGTGTACACAACTTTGGACAACCAATTCCGACCTTCGAAACAAACATTTCTAAAGAGACAAACTCCAAACTTTTTCTCGACGGTAACAGAATGAATGATTTCCGTTTAATGTGTACCATTTTCGTACGAGAAAAAACAGAAACAAAAGACTGCGCATGATCAGAGACAATAAACAAAAAAAAGCCTTTGTCGTATGGGAATTTTCGTACATTATTTCCTTCCTCGGTTCCGACTTGCTGTGAAACTGAGGAAAGTTGTATGATTGTTTGCCCAATTTTCATATAGTGTGTAGCCCACTTAAGACTATATTCAGTAGAGAGATTATATAAAAATCCTTCAAGAGATCACTGAAACCCCTAAGGGCTCGTTCTCGTAATACCATGGCCAATGATGCGCGCTTTAACCACTTCATGCAAATCTCTGTCCTGGTACATCGGTAGGAGGAAGTGGATGTATCGGGGTATAGCCTGCGCCTGCAGGCTCTACCTGGTACCATTTTTCAGGGTGGGTGGTTGGCTATCTGGTGGCAACCGCTCAGCCATTAACCCAGGCAGCGGGAGGGGACGCCCCCCCCTTCTGCCGCCGTCCGTCGCTCTTCCCAGGGTTCCCGTCCCACCGGGAAAGTCAAGCCACCATCCAGCACATCCGCCGGCTTGGCTGTGAACCAAAGAAAGCTGGATTTGGCTTAGATTGGGTCCCTGATTTTTAAAAAAATGACAGTGTTCAGAATTGCCGATTTTGGTGATCTGAATACTTTGAAATGCAAAGGAGGGATTTAAAGAGTGCCTGTCACCACCTATTATTGTCACATGAGATGTTTACATTCCTTGTGACAGCAATAAAAGTGATACTTTTTTTTTTTTTAAAAGGGACGGTGTTAAGAAAAAAATAAACAAAATAATAAAAAAAAAGCATAAGTAAGTCACACCCGCAAATGTAAACGGTGTTCAAATCACACATGTGAGGTATCGCAGCGATCTTTAGAGTGTGAGTAATAATTCTAGCATTCCTCTGTAACTCTAACCTGGTAACTGTTAAACATTTTTAAAGTGTCATCTATGGAGATTTGGAAGTACCGTCATTTGTTGCCATTTCACCAGTGTGCGCAATTTTCAGCCGTAACAAGTTTGGTATCTATTTACTCGTCGTAACATCCTCTTTCACAATATACAAATAATTGGGATAACTTTACTGTTTTCTTAGTTTTTAATTCAAAAATGTATTTTTTCCAAAAAATTGCTTTTGAAAGACCGCTGAGCAAATACCGTGTGACATAAAATATTGCAACAACCACCATTTTATTCTCCAGTGTCTTTGTTAAAAAATATTATATATAATGTTTGGGGGTTCTAAGCAGTTTTCTAGCAAAAAATACTGATTTTAATTTGTAAACAACAAGTGTCAAAAATGGGCTTGGCCCTTAAGTGGTTAAAGTAACCAGGGCAATGCACGGATTACATCATATTTCACTGTTTACCTTGTTAATGTTTTTTTGTAACTTTATTGAATTGTCACAAACTGACACTTGTTCTATCTTTATGCACCGCAATGCCTTGTAGCATGTCTTACTTTTTCATTGTGGTGGTATGAACTGTACACATAGTATACAAGGCAAATTGCCGTGTCTTTGCATTGGGCTGTCAGTAGCCTGAATGTGGCCCAAGAGATATAAAAGCAAGGATATTCAATACATTGCCTTCTATTCATAACTGAAGTATCAGTTTTGTCTTTCTTCAAGTAACAGAAATGTACAGTCTCCATGTTTTCCTTTTTAGATATAAATGTGATAGAAGTCAACTTTGTCAAACTAATCTTAGCATTATGTGTACCAACATATTCAAAACCTTGTTTCTGTGTTTGGTTTGTTGTTATATATGCATAAGGGGGGGGGGGGGGGGCAGTCATATTTTTTTCACCATATACAAATGTTCTACTTCCTATCTTGGAGTACTACACGCCAAGTTGTGAAAAAACAGTTTATTGCTTTAGTGCAGTGGTCCCCAAACTGTGGCCTGTTGCCCGGCCATATCTGGCCCTTGGGGCACTATTCCTCCCACTGATATAACACTATATTCTGACATCTGACACCCACATTGGTTCACTATTTCTCCCTATGATATCAATGATGGGGTACTATTTCAAGCCCCTAATACTATATGTGCCGATATTTCCTCCCGCTGATACCAGGAAAATTTCCACTCCCAGTGGCCACAGTCCGCCCCCCCCAAAAGTCTAAAGGACAAAAAACTGGCCCTTTGTTTAGAAAGTCTGGAGACCCCCTGCTTTAGTGAATCAACTGCTATGGAAAACTATACACTCCCTCTGGGCTGACATTATGAAGCTGATTTACTAAAGAAGTTGAGAATCTTTAAGGCCTGGTTCACACTACTGCAATTTCAGATGTGAATTCAGTTGCACAGAATCGTACAACAAAGGAAATGTCAGTTAGGTGTCCACCGCAATGTCGCAGTCCCGCAAAAAATCACTGATCGCTGCCATTACTAGTAAAAAAAAAAAAATGCTATAAATCTATACCCTATTTTGTAGACGCGATAACTTTTGAGCAAACCAATCAATATGCGCATATTGCTATTTTTTTTTACCAAAAATATGTAGTAGTATACATATTGGCCTAAACTGATGAATACATTTGTTTTTTTTACATTTTTTGTGGAATTTTTTTATAGCAGAAAGTAAAAAAAAATTGTTTTTTTTCAAAATTGTAGCTTTTTTTTTGTTTATGGAGCAAAAAATTAAAACCACAGAGGTGATCAAATACCACCAAAAGAAAGCTCTATTTGTGGGGAAAAAGGGAAATCAATTTTGTTTGGGTACAACGTCGCATGACTGCACAATTGTCAGTTAAAGTGATGCATTGCCATATCACAAAAAATGGCCTGGTCATAAAGGGGGGAAATCCTTCCGGTCCTTCAGTAGTTAACCACTTCAGCCCCGGAAGGATTGGCTGCTTTAGGACCGGAGCCCTTTTTGCGATTCGGCGCTGCGTCGCTTTAACTGACAATTGCGCGGTCGTGCGACGTTGTACCCAAACGAAATTTGCGTCCTTTTTTTCCCACAAACAGAGCTTTCTTTTGGTGGTATTTGATCCCCTCTGCGTCCTTTCTGATCGCCGCTATAAACAAAAGAAGAGCGACAATTTTGCAAAAAAACCCAAATTTCTTACTTTTTGCTAAAATACAAATCCAAAAAAAAATTATAAAAAAACATTTTTTTTCATCGGTTTTGGCCAATTTATATTCTTCCTCATATTTGCGATAAAAAAAATCGCAATCGGCGTTTATTGATTGGTTTGCGCAAAAGTGGTCGCGTTTACGGATGATGAGAATTCATTTTTGGGTTTTTTTTTTTTTTTTACTAGTAATGGCGGCGATCTGTGATTTTTTGCGGTACTGCGATATTTCAGCGGACATGTCGGACTATTTTGACACTTTTTTGGGACCATTGGCATTTATACAGCGATCAGTGCTATAAAAATGCACTGATTACTGTGTAAATGCCATTGGCAGTGAAGGGGTTAACCTGCAGGGGGCGCTCTAAGGGTTAAGTATGTTCCCTGGGCGTGTTCTAACTGTATGGGGGACTGTACTAGCTGGGGAAGGGAAGTGGTCACAGCCTTCGTATACACGAAGGCTGTGATCACATCCCTTCCCCCTCACACAGAGCGGAGGTCCGTGTTTACATACACGGACCTCCGCTCACTCGCTCCGGGGGGGCCATCGCGGGTGGCCGGCGGCAATCGAAGCCGTCGCACCCGCTCCCTGGCCCTCCCCGAACACAGTGAGCGCGCGCGGGGCTAGGCTCGTGAGCGCGGCCGCCGTCATATGACGGCGATTTGCGCTCACGAGCCACCTTGCCGCCGTCAATTGCCGATCGGCGGTGGGCAAGGAGTTAATGAACACCACAAAGACATTATGAATAAATCAGGAAATTGAGTAGTCGCTCTATTATTTCCACCCCTTTCCCAGTTAATGCAAATTCTCCTTGACAAGGCACCTGTCCACAGAAGTCTATCTGAAAACCTCTTGCATCCCCTGTGCTTAAAGTACAACTAAATGCAACATACATATTTTAGTAAATTCTCATATAAATGGCTGAAAGTTACACATGGTAAAAAAACTTAATAACTAAAATGATCATTTTCCTACCATATAGCTGCAATTTTGGTCTCTAATCCCCTCCACCAGTTCTCATTTGCTGTATATTACTAGTGATGGTGGGAGGAGTTCAGCAGAGCTCAGATGTCATTTCCTTCCACTGTGCTAGACTCTGTATTTCCCATAAGAAACTACATTTCCCAGAGTCCTCCTGCCTTCTATCAAGTTCAGTCTATTTTACATAACACACACCCATCTGCCAATTAATAGCTGGGTGTGTGCTATGTAAAACAGCACAAGTCAGTACAGGTTAGTTTGCACACAGATTTGTCTATTAATCTGTGTGCTTCTCTCTGCCTGTCCTCCTTTGGTAATTGGTAAACCGAGAGAAGAAAAGACAAGCTAGGATCAGCCCGTATAGATAGAGCAGTGGGTGGGCAAAGGTGGGAATGGGTGAGGCTTTGCGGGTCAATCGTGGGTGGAGCTTCTTTCTGAACTTCTGTGTAGAATGAAATGCCTGAGCTTTTCATGGACTACATGAGCACCTCCCCCAGTGATGTCAGGGCGGCTCTTCAGACAGGCAGCACACAAAAGGGGACAACAGGTAATTAGAAAAACAGGAGGTAATGTTGTCTCCTCAGTAAGGGAAGTGCATATGAGAGCTTTCAGCTGCAGGGAACAAGGTAGATATCTCAAAATCCTTACTGTTTTTGCAAAACAACCAGTGAGATGTTTAACAGACTGTATAGGTACATAACATATTCATTTTGACCATAGTTCTTCTTTAACCACTTTGTGTCCAGGGCAATTTTCTACTTTTTAAAAATATGTAACATGTATATTTTTTTTGCTAGAAATATAATAAAAACACTAAACAATTATATATTTTCTGAAAGGAGAACTCAAACACAATATAATACCCCACTGTTTTGGTCAAATGCAAAAAGTGGTTGCATCAAGGGAATAGATACCAAACATATCAAGCATTAAAATTGCACGTGCCCATGATAAACTACTAAAAACCAAATACTGACGATAGGCAACACTTCATCAGTCATCAGTTTAGAGTTAAGTGAGAATTATGGCTCATGTAGTCGTGAGCTTGTTTTAACCTCTTAAAGTCCAGGTCATCTATATATGGCCTATGCATGGCAAGTGGTTAAAGTGCATGTAATTCTAAGAACAAAAAGGTAATATATTGCAGCTTACTACTTGCCCCGTAGCGGTTGTATTTTTTTTTTTTTCCTGGCTTTTTTTTTCTTTATTTTTACCTATTGATCCTGGAAGTAACACACATCCTGTATTAACATCACTCACTATATGTATGGAGGAGCAGAGTTGATACCCTAAGACAAGAAGTGTATTAAGATTACCAAACACCGCTTTCCCTCTACTTATCTTCATAACATTGGAAGGAGGTGCTCTGTAGCCCACTGAGAGAACTGGTAATGCTAACTCATAACTGTGCAGCAGAGGCAGAGTATACAGGAAGTTATCAGTTCATTAGTATTCAGACACGATCCACAGGTGCACATGTTGGCACCTTTTAAAATATATATATATATAAGTTAGATTGAATATTTAAAATGTTACTAAACCCAGGACCCTGCATTCACTATATCATCACAGTACAGAGAACATGGAAATGCAATTATTTTAGTAAATATAAACGGTTAAATGCTTTTTCTCGTCAGCAGTATTGTGACTTCTATCAGTGTCTGGCTAAAGCTTGTAGGAGGAGTTTTCATTCTACTCGGACTGTCCTATGAGGCTGCAGGACCCCTGACCCTTTGTCTGGACAGTGCTGATTGGCCCTATGCCGTTCACATGCACCCTCCCAAGAAAAAAAAAACTCTCTAGCAATACACATCAAAATGAGTATGTGCAGAGTGACTCCAAAGACTCTGCCTTATCAAGAGATGGATTGGGGAAAGTGGAAGAAGGGGAGGATCAGAGAAGACAGGATCAAACAGCCTTTACACAATGCGGCGGATTAATCTCTAAAGCTCCACCGTGAGTATAACAAGCATGATTTACTGCATATACAGACTGATTTTACTGTTGTGAGTTTAGTAACATTCTAACTGAGCAGATGGTGCAAATAAGAGATGTTCATTGTTATGGTTTACATGAACTTTAATCCCTTTATGCTGCAGTAACTCATATGTATGGCAGCAAAAAAGCCTTGGGCAGGCAATGTTTATGTCCTGAGAGCGCACTCCCTGCACGCTCTTGAGCTCAAAATGTCTCTGAGACCCGAGAAGACATCAGTAGCGGGATTGACTTCCAATCATGTGACTACTGTGACAGCCAATCAGTGGTCACATGATCGCCGATCCTTCCCACCCCCCTGGGCATTAAAAACTTTTAAAAGGAACGTCAGGGTCGGACGGGAAGGACTTAAAAGTATACATGACAAATTCTGAAAGTATACCAGCATTTTCAGCCAACAGATCAACAAGGAGGACACAGAGGTAAAGTCAATTTGCATACTGCACTCACCCCATGTTTTTTTTCTAAAAAAGGCTCTGAGAAATACAACTTTAGAACAAAAAAGTATTCCCTTTTTTCTATGCTTTTGTGGTTTTATAAATATAGTCTATAACATATGGAACCAACATATAAATGAAGAAAAATATAAGCTTTTGATGTGCGTCTCATGCACTGAACGAATGCATATATGGGAATGTAGTTTAAAACAAAACACAGTTTTGGCACTCTTAGAAGACTGAACTATATTACTACATGAACGTTGATTATGAACTAACCAAAATGCAATGTAGATTGCATTTCATTTGTTTATATAATAATTACCCGGCTGTTATTAATCAACCACAAGAACTCATATGGGAAGTGGAGCCGGTAATTTATTCTCATCAACTGCAAACTATAAAAAAATCTATATTTAGTATAAACCAGCTGTTTCTCCAGCAGGAGTTTGATGTACTCCTATGGTATGTCTAGTTTATAGAACAGATCCTATGATTTGGGTCTTTGTTTTCAATGTTATCCTGTGTTTACATTTGAATATTCATGAGTTTTCCAAAAGAAGACCTCCCTCATTGTTCTAAATGCATTAAAAAAATTAAGGCAAGTAAGATTCTCACAAAAAGCGGTGAAAATAAAAAGAAATTCTAGGCAGGCATGAGAACACATATTTAAGTGTAGTAATGCATTCATAAAAATACAAAAAAAAAAATACATTTGTAAATGTAATTAGCACAAGCACCTAAATACAGTGGATAAAATAAGTATAGAACATGTCACCATTTTTCTAGGTAAATATATTTCTAAAGGTGCTTTAAAACAATTGTACCTGCTATTCCAGGTCTTTCTGAAGCTCTCCTCAAGTGGTCCTTGGCTCTTGGACAACTCTGATAATTCTTTTCACTCCTCTGTCAGAAATCTTGCGAGGAGCACCTGGTCGTGGCTGGTTTATGGTGAAATTATGTTCTTTCCACTTTCAGATTATGGCCCCAACAGTGCTCACTGGTTTAGAAATCCTTCTGTAACCAATGCCATCAGTATGATTTGCAAAAATAAGGTTGCGAGGTCTTGAGAGAGCTATTTGCTTTTACCAATCATGAGATATTTCTTGTGTGACACCTTGGAAATGAGACACATTTCTATGGGCCATCAGTTGAGACTGAACCAACTGATATTAATTTGAACTGACAAGGGGCGGGATTGCATTCTAATTACTGATAGAGTTCAGCTGGTGTCTTGGCTTCCCATGCCTTTTTGCAGCTCCTTTTCTTCATGTGTTCAATACTTTTTCCCTGTGTCATTCCATTTTAATACACATAACTTAATTTCTGAACTTTTTCTATGCATGAATTGCATTGGGTTGTCATTGACATGTGGTGAAAATGTCATGTCATTAGCAGCCTTAGCAATATATTTACCTTGAAATATGGTGATATGTTCAATAATTATTTACCTCTGGTCAGCTACAAACAGAAACGTGGATGGTGTACATTGTGGGGTAGGAAGGATTAGCAGGGAGGGCCTACAGGTTGGGAGAGGGAGGGTCAGAACTTTCAGCCAATCAGGGCTCTACACAGTGTTGTGCGATTATGCTTACAGGATCATTGTGTAAAACAAGAACTTCATCAGCTTGTCACAGCTATTTTGTAGTCATTGAGCAATAGGCCCTACACTAACCTGAATTCTTTAACTGCGGAGAAAGGTGAGGTCTTCAAAAAACTTGCTAATCATAATTATGAATCACTTGGCAGATAAAACAGTTCATACATTTTTTTCTGGAGTTCATCTTTATAAAAATATGTCATAGCCTTGAAGGAGAAAACAACATGGCTGAGTAATATATTTTATCTGTTCAGTGTTTGATAATGATTGGGGCAATCTACAGTCTAAAACCTAAACCAAGGCCCATATCCCCGAGATGGTCCATACTTCTGACATCTGTTTCTCAAATAGCATAGCCTGTGCAAGAAAGTAAAGAAAAGAAGTGTGAGGACCTCAGAATATGTTTCAATGATCTTGAAAAGATGGTCTAAGTCAGGCATTGGCAATTCCAGACAAGACAATGCTGTTTGTGCTGGAACTGGCTGCCATTGGATGTAATTGACAGCTTACTAGCCTGACCCATCCACCTCTCAGACATCACTGAAAGCCTAATGGTGGCAGAGGAAGTCTGTGTGCTGTGCGGTCAACAGTGGTACCCTGGGTTCCAGGTACAGGATTTGGGACTGATCCATGGTTTTAAGTTTATTCATTGGGACTGATCTGAGGTTCGAGGTTTATGTACTAGAATGGGCGTCTGCAGGGGGGGGCAAGGGGGGGCGGGTGCCCCCCCCCTGGAATCTTATCTTATGTTTTTAATTGTGGCTGCCTGGCTGGGCTTGTGGCTGGCCTGGCCTATCTGCTGCTGCGCAGCAAGCCCAGCCTCCTTCTCCTCCCTCCTGAGTCCTGACTGAGTCACACTGACTCTGAGCGCAGCAGCGGCCGTCAGCGTGACTCGGCCAGCCAGCGCGGCCCCGCATCAGCAAGCAGTGACGTCAGGACTCAGGAGGAGAAGAAGGAGAGAGAGAAGCCCCAGGCTACCAGCATTCAGAGCAGAGGAGGATTTTAACTTCCTCGTCCTCCTCTGCTAGCTCCACCCACCTCCTCCCTGTATGTTCTCGGAGCCTGGCATGCATAGGGAGAGAGAGAGCTGCCTGCCTGGAGTGGAGCCAAACCTTTCAAGAGGTCAGTCTAGGTAAAAAAAACAAAACAAATTAATCAAAGCACTTATACAGATGGGACTTGTAGTCCTTCAGTTTTGGGGGGGGGGTCACATCCTTAGATATCATCAGGGCAGAGTCCATGCTGCAACTTGTAGTCCTTCACTTTTTGGGGATGTGACCCCCCCAAAACTGAAGGACTACAAGTCCCAGCATGGTAGCATGGACCCTGCCCTGACATCTAAGGATGTGACCCCCCAAAACTGAAGGACTACAAGTCCCAGCATGGACCCTGCCTTGATTTTAAGGATTTTAAGGATGTAACCCCCCTCCCCCAACTACAGAACTACTGGTCCAGCATGAACCTATGAAATCTATGGGAGCACACCCTTCAATCTCAGGGGTTCATGCTGGGACTTGTAGTCCTTCACTTTTGGGGGGGGTCACGTTATCAAAAAGAGGCAGAGCATGGGTGACCTTAAAATGTTGCCCCCCCCTGGAAGAAATTCTGCGGATGCCCATGTGTACTAGGGCTAATCTGAAGTCTCAAATTTATGAGTTGGGGCTGTTCTGAGGTCTAAAGTACAGGAATGAGGGCTGATCTGAGGTCTGAAGCGCATGCACTGGGGCTGATCTGAAGTGCATTGGCAAGTTAAATGCCATAATTATTACATATTAGTTAGCAGTACAACCATGAGTGCAAAAACGAAAAAACAAACTAAGACTACAATGGGGGGATTTACTAAAACTGGAAAGTGCAAAATCTGGTGCAGCTCTGCATAGGAACCAATCAGATTCCAGGTTTTATTGTCAAAGCTTAATTGAACAAGCTGAAGTTAGAAACTGCCTACCATGCACAGCTGCTCCAGATTCTAACAACTCCAATTTTAGTAAATTGCCCCCAGTGTGTTTTTGTACACTGGCCCGCCAGTTGTTTAATGCTTGTGAACATGACACTTAATGTGGCAAAGGTTGCTGACCCCTGATCTAAGTATTATGATTTTCATGGAGACAAGATAATATCTCATATTACATATTGCTGCTCTCTAGTTACATAAGTGGTCAAGCTGACAAAAACACATGCTCATCAAGTTTAATAAAATAAAAACAAAAATACACTATGAATCCTACAAACTTGAAAATCTGCCACTCATCCAGAGGAAAGTAAAAAAAAATGTAGTCTAATTTGCTCTAACAAGAATTTCTTCTGCAAAGACAACTAGATAACTCTCTGGTTCAATGTTCTATTATGTTGTTTCACACAGAAATAATAGTAATCATTTAGATTTTAGTCTATTTAGAAACACATCCAGCTCTTTTTTCTTGATTTGACTGCGTTAGCCTTATTTATTCAATCTATCAGCAGGCTCAAAATGTATCTATAGACAACGAAACAAAAGACCCAAAAAAGGACATGTCAGGGGGCATATCCCTAGGAGCGGCATTGACTGAGGTTTTTACATGTATGCATCTATATTAGGATTGGCTATGGTGAGCGGAGGTTTCAAGCTAAAATGTTTATTGCCAGAGGCGTAACTAGAACCTTCAGGGCCCGGGTGCAAGAAATTAGGAAGGGCCCCCCTGACCTCTGGCCAGGGCCCTTCCCTCTTCTTGCTGATCCTGGGACCCTTTACTCCTATCACGGGTCCCTTTATTACGGTCCCGCAGCGGGACCCTGGGAACAGCAGAAGACAAGTAAACTGGATAGGAGGGGCAGCAGGGGCAGCATATAGAGGAACCAATCTCCTGCATTGGGAGGAAAATTGGAATGAATAAAACTTCTAAATGCCACCCCCTGCCATCACTCCTATCCAGGTGTACAAGGGAAGCACATGGGCCCCCTGGAGCATGGGGCCCGGTTGCAATCGCAACCCCTGCAACCCCTATCGTTACGCCCCTGTTTATTGCTCACCGGATGGGTTTTTCTCAAGCTGGCATCCCTACTATCCTGAGTGGCAATGGGGCTCTACACCTCGGCCTGGAGCGGCACCACCAAGTACTTATGGCCTTATTGAAAAGACCTAAAAAGTTTCCTTTTGAAAAAGATAAATACTTTCAATAAACTAACCACATCAAAATAGGTCCTATAACCATGCGTCAATGAAATTTAAAGGATAGGTAGACTTTAAAGCAAACTGCTTACCCTTGGGCATTAAAAACCTAAGTAACCAAAAGGAGTTCCCAGATCACCAGATTACAGACAAAAGGGACATGGGAGGCCTGGTATAATATAGTTATGCCTGGAATAGTAGTGAGGGTTTGAGCAGGTGGGTTGTGCTCAACGACTGCTTTGCTAAATATTTTATGCTTTCAAAATTAATAGGTTATATCATAATAATTAGAATAAATTAGGTTAAGTTATAATATATTATATAATAATAATTAAAATACATAACTCATACTTCCAACTTCAAACAAGTGATCACAAGTGATATAAAGAACATTCTATTGAAGTAGAGATACACCCTAAAAAAATTACCATTTTAACCTTTTTTATGTTCTTAAATATTTTTTTCTCTTCTCAATAAAGATGAGCTCAGATGTGTTCGGATACTAGTCCAAACCCATGTAAGCTATCCTACTAGAAAGTTGTCACCGCAGACCACCATAAGCAGCTGAGGCATTCCCCAAGGCATGTATATGTGCAGCTGTGGGGTGGGGCCGCTTACGATCGGCGGTTCGCAATGACAGCTTCCTGGCAGGATGGCTCAGGCACATTCGGCCTAATATCTGATTAGTATCCAAACACGCCTGAACTTATTCCTGATTCTTATCTCCACCAGCCTTTTTCAGACACTTTCTGTTTATATTAATTGACTTCAATGACAACTGCACAACATTAATCGTGATGGGTATACTGATGGCAACAACGCTGAACCATACAGTCACAATGTGTGTTGGCATGGTTTCCTGTGGACTCCATCATATGTACATGGGACAGGGTGACAACGAACAACCACAATTGTTACAGCTGTCACCCAGTAGCACAAATAGCCAGAACAAGAACTTTTGTGGTAGAATTGAAGAACTATGGTATTGAAAACTGCAGATTTAAAAAGGTTAAAAATGACTTTAGAATTAAATTAACGTGTTCATTTTCTATGTTTGAGTTTTGGGGTTTTTGATCTATTATAAGACATACAGTTTACATTGTTGCAACTTTGATAGTAATTGAGTGGCCAATGAATATATGAACTTCCTCTTTCTTCTAATATTTTTTAGTTAACACTAAGGCCCTATTTATATCAACAGTACTTTAAAATGCCAAGCATATACAGGTATGCTCATAAGTTTACATACCCTGGCAGAATTTATGATTTATTGGCCATTTTTCAGAGAATATGAATGATAACACAAAAACATTCTTTCATTCATGGTTGGTGTTTGGCTGAAGCCATTTATTATCAATCAACTGTGTTTACTCTTTTTAAATTATAATGACATCAGAAACTACCCAAACGACCCTGATCAAAAGTATACATACCCTGCTGATTTTGGCCTGATAACATGCACACAGGTTGACACAAAGGGGTTTGAATGGCTATTAAAGGTAACCATCCTCACTTGTGATCTGTTTGCTTGTAGTTAGTGTGTGTGTAAAAGGTCAATACGTTTCTGGACTCCTGACAGACCCCTGCATCTTTCATCCAGTGCTGCACTGACGTTTCTGGATTCTGAGTCTTGGGGAAAGCAAAAGAATCAAAGAATATGTGGGAAAAGGTAGTTGAACTGTATAAAACAGGAAAGGGATATAAAAAGATATCCAAGAAATTGAGAATGCCAATCAACAGTGTTCAAATGAGGGGTACTGTTGAAGACCAAATCACAGTCAGGTAGACCAACTAAAATTTCAGCCACAACTGCCAGGAAAATTGTTTGAGATGCAAAGAAAAACCCACAAATAACTTCAGGTGAAATACAGGACTCTCGGAACATGTGGTGTGGATGTTTCAAGATG
The DNA here is from genome assembly GCA_018402905.1 of Glandirana rugosa. Taxonomy (NCBI): domain Eukaryota; kingdom Metazoa; phylum Chordata; class Amphibia; order Anura; family Ranidae; genus Glandirana; species Glandirana rugosa. The sequence continues at coordinate 327,809 of BLSH010510647.1, forward strand.
TACAATTAGGCTCCTTTCACATGAGCGGAGCTTGTTTTGACGGGCTCCGCTGCTCAGCGGGGATCCATTTGTTTATCCCCGCTGAGCAGGTGGATGACACGAGATTCTCTGCACTCTGTGCAGAGACTGACCTGTCACAGCTCCATTCTCCTCTATGGAGAATCGGATGAACACGGACTGTCTGTCCGTGTTCATCCGATCTGCCAGACAGGTGGAAAATAGGGTTTACATCTATCTGTTTTTGGAGGATCGGAGTGGATGTCAGCGGACATGTCACCGCTGACATCCCTCACTCCATAGAGGACAATGGAGCGTCCGCTCGGGTCCTACTGAAAAACTGACAGGCGGACCTGAACGATCCGCTCGTGTGAAAGGAGCCTAAGATGGCACTTGAAGAAAGATGGGCTGCATGGTTGAGACGCCAGAAGAAAGCCATTACTATGCAAATGCCACAAAGTATCCCACTTGCATTATGCCAAACAGCACAGAGACTCAGACCTTCTGGCACAAAGTCATTTGGAGGGATGAGACCAAAATTGAGCTTTTTGGCCACAACCATAAACGCTACATTTCGAGAGGAGTCAACAAGGCCTATGATGAAAGGTACACCATTCCTACTGTGGGTGGATCGCTGATGTTTTGGGGATGTGTGAGCTACAAAGGCACAGGAAATTTGGTTAAAATTGACAGCAAGATGAATGCAGTATATTATCAAAAAATACTGGAGGGACATTTGCATTCATCAGCAAGGAAGCTGTGCATGGGACTTACTTGGACATTCCAACATGACAATGATCCAAAACACAAGGCCAAGTCGACCTGTCATTAGCTACAGCAGAATAAAGTGAAGGTTCTATAGTGGCCATCTCAGTCTTCTGACCTCAATATCATTGAGCCACTCTGGGGAGATCTCAAACGTGCAGTTCATGCAAGACAGCCCAAGAATTTCCAGAAACTGGAGGCTTTTTGCCAAGAGTAATGGGCAGCTTTACCATCTGAGAAGATAAAGAGCCTCATCCACAAATACTACAAAAGACTTCAGCCAAACACTAGCCATGAGTGAAAGAAAAGTTTTTGTGTTATCATTCATATTCTCTGAAAAATGGCCAAGAAATCATAAATTCTGCCAGGGTATGTCAACTTATGAGCACAACTGTATCAGCTTAACTTGTTGGTAGTTATGAGCCTTTTCAATGTATTTTGTAGCTTTTTACAAGCATGTTGAAGCATTTTAAGCATTTGAAACTGGTTTGTTTTGGAGCACTGAATTCAACTATAGGTGCTTGTATCAAGCATTTATAAGATTTGTAGGGATGTTCACCTACAGGTCAGAAACATTAAAGCTGCAAGGAAAATGTGTCATGAAGATTTTCAGGACACTACTAACTACAACACAATAGTGTGAGCAGTTGAGACTGAAAACAACATTATTGCTCATGCCCAAGCATTAGGTCAGCATTTTAAACAGATGCAAGAATGCAAGGAAATACTTGTAGGCCAGAGAGGGTTGTAAAAGAAAAAAAGGAACACATTTTACATCTAAAGGGGGAAACCATAATGGTTTGAGGTGATTTTTATTTTCTTCTAGGTTTATGCTTTTAAAATGCTTTGTGCCAGTCAGTTAACTGTATGTACAGTATCAACCCTTGTTTTACAAAAAATGAATATCCTAAAAAGGATTCCCACTCATGGTTACCTAAAGAGGCAAAGCCGTTAAAGCGGCCTGCCTTGTGGACAACTATGTTTGATTCGAACATCAGAAACATCCAATAAAAAAGGTGTAAACTCTTGAATGTGTAAATATCTGCTTGAGCCACTGAGCTCTGTAAACAGGTTTCTTACAAGAGGTGGTAAGGAGACACACTGAAAAGTGTGAAAAGCAACCAACCTGTTTTCTTTACGCCCAATTTCAGCCAAAAGTGTTTTTTTATTCTTTTTGGTAGTTGGTCTAGTGGGGAAAGGCTTGAAACACTGTAAGGCTACTATCACAGTCTGTGTCCCCTTTAGGGAGATTTCCTCTTACTTTATGTAACAATTACAGGGAGTCAGAGGGATAGAAGTAATGGTAACACTCTACAGTAGGGGCAGCAACAAAAACACAGTTTTAGTACAATGGGAAATGGTTCAAAGGTTGGTCAGATTTTTATGGCCATGTGTACCTTATTCTCCCTTCATTCTTTGTCCTGATGTCACCGATACACACAGGGAGGGAAAATTTTCACAGTGGAGTCACAAACAGCAATAACAACCTAATATAGGTTCTAATCCTTCCCTCCCTATATTTAAAAGTAAAAAAAGTAGTTGGACACGGTGGACAATTATATTTCCTAAAATCTATTCACACATTCATTAAAAGATTTAAAAACATCACTAGTCATAGTGATGATGAAACGCGTCAGTCGTGACCATGCAGCTATCGAGTGTGTCGACTTGGCATTTCTGGTCCCAGGAGCATCGCTGATGGATGATTACATTGAGTGGTGAGAAGGATTTGTCTAGACCGACCTCAGTGTCATGTCATTAATGTTTCATGCTGATTTTTATTTGTGCATTTCCTGAGAGGGGGGGTTTGCTTTGTGTGGAGTTACAATAGAAGTTTTAAAGGTAAAGCACCTCTGTTTTCAAGGGTAATCTCAGCTGGTGCATAGTGGCATAAGCTTGATATATCACAAAGGCATCAACATCTTAAAGAGAGCTGTTTGGGCATTTTATTAGCCTCCATCTGGTGAGTCTCTCCAAATAGGGGGAAACCCTGGTCTCTCACGTGGTGTGGTGAAGGTGTGCAGTGTACATGGATGCTTCACCAAAGAGTGCACATATGGACTTTTTATGAACGTTTATTAATAATTTTATTATTATGGACAATTGGCATCACTGAATGTGGCATCAGTAGTGCTGCTTTACACATGTCATGGATTCGGGTTCACCAGTTATATGTGTGACTTATTATCACTAATTGATAGATTGGACAAACGGAACACTAAATCAACTGACAGCTTATCCATTTTTTCCATATGCTCTCTACTAATCTAACATTTGCTCCCCTACTTTGGCAGGTCCCAGGTCTAAAAATAATTTTCTCGCTATGCCCAGAGACTTCGTCCTCTACCCTTTTTCTTACATTGCTATTTTTTTTCTTCTTCTCCCCTCCTTAGCTTATTCCAAGAGGTGCAGTTTTATCCACGCTCTTCTTTTTTTTGTGTGTACTCAACTAAATTACACTTTCATCCATGACAGTATATACATTCTGTACCATCAAAATGTTTTAGAATTGTTTAGACTGTAACCTTGTAGTCACAGACTGTTTTATTGCACTTAAGATTATTCTTTAAAGTTCTGAAACATACTTTTTCTGTACTTGGAAAATGTTTTCCTGTTTGTACAATTTATTCTTGCTGACCACCTAAGGACCGGAAGGATCTCCCACATTAGGACCAGAGCACTTTTTGCGATTCGACACTGCGTCGTTTTAACTGACAACTGCACGGTCATGCGACGTTGTACCCAAACAAAATTTGTGTTCTTTTTATTCCACAAATAGAGCTTTCTTTTGGTGGTATTTGATCACCTCTGCATCATTTGTGATCACCGCTATAAACAAAAAAAGAGCGACAATTTTGCAAAAAAACAATATTTCTTACTTTTGCTAAAATACAAATAAAAAAAAATATAAAAAAACAAATGTATTCATCAGTTTTGGCCGATAAATATACTTCCTCATATTTGTGGTAAAAAAAATTGCGATCAGTGTTTATTGATTGGTTTGCGCAAAAGTTGCCGCGTTTACAAACCATGAGAATTCATTTATGGCGTTTTTACTATTTTTTTTTTTTCAACTAGTAATAGCGGTGATCTGTGTTTTTATTGGGGCTGTGATATTGCGGCGGACATGTCGGACATTTTTGACATTTTTTGAGACCAATGACATTTAAACAGTGATCAGAAATATAAATATTACTGATTACTGTATAAATCTCAGTGGCAGTGAAGGGGTTAACCTGCAGCGGGCGATCTAGGGGTTAACTGTGTTCCCTAGGCATGTTCTAACTGTGAGGGGTCTGAGCTGCCAGGGGCATAAGAGATCTAACTGATCCCAGTGACAGGGGCTGTTATGCCGCCTGACAGAACGGGGAAGTGCCGTGTTTACATCGGCGGTTCCCAGTTTTTCTTCTCTGCTAGATCATCGCGGGTAGCCGGCGGACATTCAGTCCACCGTACCCGTGGCCACACTGCTGTGGAGTGCGGCAGGCACAAGAGTGCACCGCCGACTGCGCGCTCCCACCCGCTAGCCGTGCACGAGCAAGCCACCGTTCAGAAACTGCGAATCGCGGGACAGCGCCACTCTGCAGGAGTAAATGTACGCGAGGTGGTCGGGAAGTGGTTAATAAAAGTATACATTACATTAAACTAGTGTAGTGAAACCCTATCAATAAAGGATCAACATTTTTGTAGTTTCTAGCCTTTACCCTCATTGCATTCCTATTGGGTTTACTGTTATTATGCCATGTTGGAAAAGCCGTATTGTGGCCTCTCCTATGACATGTCCATGCTGTGCACCAGGTTCTGGCATATCATGATGTAGCTGTGCCTTATTCGATGTTAGGCATGGCTGGCATGCAGAGCGAACTTATGGGGACACCATCACCCACAATGATCTCTTTTTTGTGAGATTTTCTTTGTGGCCAAGTCTTGGTTCAGATCATTGTTGGTGAGTGTTCTTATTGGATGTATTATTAGGCTTTGCCAACATGATTTTTTGACTGATTAACCAATATCCACAATTTTTGTGAGATTTTTTAAACCCCATTAGATGACTTTGCATACCCACATTTTTGACATAAAGGGGGTTAGAAATATTCACTTCTTTGGCAAGCCATACCCTTTGGTAAGGGAAATTTTCTAACTTTTCTAACACTGCGATAGGTGGTAGAGTTTTTCTCGATTTATTGTTACTGTTTCTGTGCACCTACATTGGAAAGACCTCTTAGACTGTCTTATTCAATATGCAACATTCAATACAGGCAATTAAATTGTAGATAATATTGACAGATAAATGTAAATTGTAAAATATATGTATATATATATATATATATATATATACATGTAATCTAGAATACACAACCTTTTCTACTATCCCCTGAAGTAGCAGACCACATCAAAACTGGAGCAGACAGAATCTGGATAAGCTGTTCATGGCCACCAACCAGATTCTATCTTCAGCTTGATCAAGTCATCTTCTATCTTACACTTTCTAAGCTTAGTGGTTGCCATGCACAGTTGTTCCTTATTCTGGCTGCATTCATTTTGATACGTTCCCCTAATAGAGTTTATATTTTTGCTTCCCCATCTCTTCTTCCTACCCAGAGTGATGCTTTGGACAAGATCAACTGAAAGTTGATATGAAATTGTGACTTCTCCAAATACGACAATATAACAATAAATCTAAAAGGAATGTAAAGAAGATAAAGGCTAGGATGTTTGAAGAGATCTGATATTCTAATCCTTTGCTGATAGGATTAAAATACATTCAGTTTTTGTTGATTTAATTCCATTGTAAAAAATTTATAAAATGTTTAAAGATTTATTTGATCTGTTCTATGATGGTACCTTGAAAGTCCCACATCTCAATTCTATATGTGCATTAAATTGATATTTTAATTAGTGGTATAGAGAAATAACTGTAATCAATAATCTATCAGCACAATCCTGCTAACACACATTAAATAAGTATTCCAAAAAATGTGAAAATCACCCAGTTGCTGCTGTCACTGAAAAAAGTGTGCTCACTCCCCTTATTGAGAACATAAAATCAAATACAGTGCTGCAGTACCAATATATAATCAAAAAGAATATGGTAAACTATTACACATCAAAAGATATAAAAAATAGTATAGTGATAAACAGTCCATAATAATAAATCGACGTAGAAACTAAAAACAATTATATATATATATCCACAAAAAAAGCGCAAAAAAATTCCCCAAAAAAAGTCTTAAAGTCTTTGCTTTACCAAATAGTGCAAAAGTAAATTTCCAACGTGCAAATGGTCGCCTCCGCCAGTGTGCTCCGGCTGCTCACCTCACATTCTGACCCGTTTCACCAGTGTTCGTTTCTGAAATTCTGAAAAAAACCCCTTAAAAAAACGCGAAAAAAACACCTATATATATATATTAACAAAAATCAAAGATGCAGCTAAATAATAATACCTGACAAATAGTGATATGATAAAAAATATAGAAAACTACACATTATCAAATGGTATAAGAAAAACTAATATATAACCATGACGTCGTGACATAAACTAAAATACAAGAGTTATTCCCCTCACTCGTGTGAAAAAAGTCACTGTCGTCGTTGACCCACTAAAAGTGTAAAAAACCTTATGAATAAATTACACACAAT
>BLSH010510647.1:334858-354312 GCA_018402905.1 Glandirana rugosa
TCTGAGCTCTACAACGATCAGGTAGGAAGGTTTCACAGTCCAAATGACAAAGCACTACACCGTCATATAATTCCAGACCTATATACTTCACCAAAATTCCATAGAACCCTTGGTATTGATAGCAACTAAGAGTCCTAAAGTCACCGATAGAATCTGTTACTAATCGATAAATGTCATTTACAGGTTGATATTGTAAAGGAGGTTCTTTTGGACCATAAGTCGTTCACACCTACTGTGACCCTCGGTTTCAGGACATTAAGTTATACGTGGTCTATCTACGACAAATCTAATCGCTCAACATAACATTCCGTTCGAAGCATAATAATCTTCGTCTCGACGACTACCAAAAATGTCTAACATACACGTTAGTGTATTATGAGTAGGGTTCGAATCACAATTTGTTTTATATATAAAAGATCCCAAATCCTGAGAATCAACGATAGTTATGGTTCCCAAGATACCTTAAAACCACTTCATATATCCAGACCTTAATATACTGCCACATCACGAAACAGTAAACCTGACACTTTGGAAGGATGGACTAGCAACATCTCGAGTCTGTAGCTTGCAATGTAAAATAGATCCAGGCAGTGCGTGGTATTAGAACCGAGATTGGAAAGGTTATTTCATTGACCAGGCCATATCCCTGAGACAGTTCCCTATAGCCACTGTGTTACAGCAAACTCATAATGGCACTTTAATCTGTAGAACCAATATGAGAAAACTGTAGAGACACTGTAGCGTGGTGATGCCATGTTTCTTAGAAAAATAAATGGCTGCAGTTCTAATCCTACAAATCCATGTTCACTAAGAACCAGCAATAACAGCATTATGTGGATTTACTGCAATGCTAGCACAATGTACAGAATAGCGGCACTTTTTCTAGGAATCCTCTTTACAACTTTGATGTCTATAGAATTCATGTATACCTAATGCCCAAACTATTTTTTTATTGAGTGGGGTTAAATAAGTTAAAACTTGTCAGTTTATTTTGTCTGTCTGTGCCCTATTGATATATTACATCACTTCCTGTCCCAAGGACGGTAAATTAGAGGGAATCCCTCCTTCGTAGGGGAAATTCCTTCATAGACAGGTGTTATTAGATACACATTAAATATACAACTGTCATTGCATTTTGTACTACTTATTAAATATACATTCAGGTCCATAAATATTGGGACATCTACACAATTCTAATCTTTTTGGCTCTATACACCACCACAATGGATTTGAAATGAAACGAACAAGATGTGCTTTAACTGCAGAATTTCAGCTTTAATTTGAGGGTATTTACATCCAAATCAGGTGAACAGTGTAGGAATTATAACAGTTTGTATATGTGTCTCCCACTTTTTAAGGGGCCAAAAGTAATGGGACAATTGGCTGCTCATCTGTTCCATGGCCAGGTGTGTGTTATTCCCTCATTATCACATTTACAAGGAGCAGATAAAAGGTCCAGAGTTCATTTCAAGTGAACTATTTGCATTTGGAATCTGTTGCTGTCAACTCTCAATATGAGATCCAAAGAGCTGTCACTATCTGTGAAGCAAGCCATCATTAGGCTGAAAAAACAAAACAAACCCATCAGAGAGATAGCAAAAACATTAGGTGTGGCCAAATCAACTGTTTGGAACATCCTTAAAAAGAAAGAACGCACCGGTGAGCTCAGCAACACCAATAGACCCTGAAGACCACGGAAAACAACTGTGGTGGATGACCGAAGAATTCTTTCCCTGGTAAGGAAAACACCCTTCACAACAGTTGGACAGATCAAAAACACTCTCCAGGAGGTAGGTGTATGTGTGTCAAAGTCAACAATCAAGAGAAGACTTCTCCAGAATGAATACAGAGGGTTTACCACAAGATGTAAACCATTGGTGAGCCTCAAAAACAGGAAGGCCAGATTAGAGTTTGCCAAACAACATCTAAAAAAGCCTTCACAGTTCTGGAACAACATCCTATGGACAGATGAGACCAAGATCAACTTGTACCAGAGTGATGGGAAGAGAAGAGTATGGAGAAGGAAAGGAACTGCTCATGATCCAAAGCATACCACCTCATCAGTGAAGCATGGTGGTGGTAGTGTCATGGCGTGGGCATGTATGGCTGCCAATGGAACTGGTTCTCTTGTATTTATTGATTATGTGACTGCTGACAAAAGCAGCAGGATGAATTCTGAAGTGTTTCAGGCAATATTATCTGCTCATGTTCAGCCAAATGCGTCAGAACTCATCGGACGGCACTTCACAGTGCAGATGGACAATGACCCGAAGCATACTGAGAAAGCAACCAAAGAGTTTTTTAAGGGAAAGAAGTGGAATGTTATGCAATGGCCAAGTCAATCACCTGACCTGAATCCGATTGAGCATGCATTTCACTTGCTGAAGACAAAACTGAAGTGAAAATGCCCCAAGAACAAGCAGGAACTGAAGACAGTTGCAGTAGAGGCCTGGATGAGCATCACCAGGGATGAAACCCAGCGTCTGGTGATGTCTATGCATTCCAAACTTCAGGTTGTAATTGACTGCAAAGGATTTGCAACTAAGTATTAAAAAGTGAAAATTTGATTTATGATTGTTAATCTGTTCCATTGCTTTTGGTCCCTTAAAAAACGGGAGGCACATATACAAACTGTAATTCCTACACCGTTTACCAGATTTGGATGTAAATACCCTCAAATTAAAACTGAAAGTCTGCAGTTAAAGCACGTCTTGTTCGTTTCATTTCAAATCCATTGTGGTGGTGTATAGAGCCAAAAATATTAGAATTGTGTCGATGTCCCAATATTTATGGACCTGACTGTACTTATCAAATATTGCCTGAGTTGTCTGATATACATCTTGCCTAGTTTCATGCACTGTTTTAAAGGGATTGTAAGTCTCATGGTTATTCACCTTAATGCATTCTATGCTTCAGCTGGTCCCAGAGCCCCGTCCTCCTTTTTCTTACCTGAGCCCACCTGTTCCAGTGATGTGCATGAGCCCGTCAGCTCCAGCCACTGTCTCTGTCCTCATTGGATAGATTGATAGCAGCAGGAACCATTGGCTCCCGCTGCTGTCAATCAAATCCAGTGACACGGGAGCGAGGGGTGGGCCGAGTCCCGTTGTCTGTGTCAATGGATGCAGCAGTGAGACTCAGGAGCGAGGCCACATGGGTGCCCCCATGGAAAGTGTCTCTCTGTGGGGGCGCCCAATGAGGGGGGCCAGGAGTGCCAGCGGGGCACCCCAGAAGAGGAGGATCTGGGCTGCTCTGTGCAAAACCCTTGCACAGAGCAGGTAAGTAAGACATGTTTGTTATTTTTATTATAAAAATTTAACCTTTACAACCCATTTAAATACAGAGAGGCCTGGAAATTTTCAGGCATACATTTGAGGCAATGCTGAGGCTTATGGACTTTATTCAGGGAGGGGTTATGGCTTTGGGGGGCATTGGGAGAGACACTGGGCAAAGGCTTTCAACCTCTTCAGTCACCCAGTTGGCAGAATGGCAGCAGGTGAAAGAAGCTAAAATGCTGTCATATGAGGCCCCCATTTTGTGTTTTCTGAGGGCCCCGTTTTGTCTAAAACCAGCCCTGGTTATAAAAGCATGATCAAACAACAATTCCCAATCTTCAGGCTACAAAGAAAAAAAATAAAATAAAAGGAGGCAATGATCAACATGTATGCTTCAAAAATGTGTTTTTTTGTTTTTATTTTGGTAAATGTGTCCCTTTAACACAGATGCCATTGATCTTCTAGTCCCATACCTTCCAACTTTGTGAGGGTGGAAAGAGAAACACCTTCTAGCACAAAGTACCTGGTGAACCCTTGACAAAAAATGAACAGTAAAAAAACCAAGGATGAAATTTTATTTTTTGTTATCCAAGGAGAAGCACATAACACCTCCCCCATTCTTCTTCTGCATAACATGGTAGGGAAGTTTTGTAGTCCCCAAAGATAGCTGGGAACACTGCTAGGGTAGTTTATACAGAAAGATTTTTTGTGCTTATCCAACTGATATAATAATAGACTTTTAATTTGTATATTTACTAGATCGAAAAGAAGGCAAATAAGAGAAGTTGTTAGGGTTTACATTCACTTTAAAACCTAAAGCCTCTCTCAAAAAACGATTTATTCAACCATTCACACTAAACAGTGGGAATGGAGGAATCTCCCCTGCCTCAAAGAGCCGATACCCACAACTGTCAGAATACCCGATCAGTGGCTGTATCTGATTGGACGCAGCCAGTATTCGCCCAACATTTTTTTCTCCCAGTTCCTATGATTTTCATATTCAAGGATGTTGGGTAAGAAAGTTACGATAGGACCACCAATGGTTGCATTTTGGAAGGTTCATCAGCTACTGGATAAAACTACTTCATGTATAGCCAGCTTTACTACTACACAATTGTTATGTTGTTTTTTTCATGTTTGTTAGTTTTAGAGAGTGAAGTGAGTTAACATTTCTGTAAAGTTTGTGTTTCTCTCTGTTACCCAATTGGGGAGGTATTTCCTTAACTTCCTGCCCATAAGAAGGCTGTACAAGGAATTGGGACAATTCAGAACTTCTTACTTTTGCTGGATTTTTTTCAGCATTTCATTTGAAGACATTTCTCACCATTTTATATCTGGCTAAGAACTGTGAGGGAAACTTCTAACAGGGACAATAAAAACCCTACGGGGCTCTATCTGTTTTTGACACTATCCAAAACAAAACAAAATGGTTTGGCTGCAATTGGGCTTTAAATATTACATTTATTTATAGGGGTCTATGCATTAAACCTAAGAGAAGGCCAACAGAGGAGGAATGAGAGGGACCCATTATGAAGAACAGTACATTTGCCACTTTCCAAATTAGCCTATATAAGTTTTTCCACAACTGATGAATACAAGGCTCTAACGTGTTAATTCTACCTGGCAAATAAACACAGGCCTACCCCTAAAATTCAATGTGGTTATAGAAAGGGAAGCACAGCCAAGATTTTGCAGGGCATCTTGAAACGTCAATGTCTGGCTACCGTCTTTTATTAAAAAGCAGCATCTAACCAAAGAGATCTTCTTATCCCCAAGTGATGCCCAAAATTACAGCACTGATGCAATTTCTGTCCTGTAAACAAAATTTTTTATATTTCTATTTTATCCCTTGTAACTGGAAAATCATTTTGCTGTATAAAAACACATAGCTGTGGTGAGGGGGATTCACAGTCACATATTTACCTTCAGGACCTAGGCTGTTTAGGCTGCCAGGCCTTGTAGCCATCATATAAGCTGAGGATATAGTTAACTTATTGTGTATATACCCCGTGGCTCTTTCAGCTGCTCCAAATAAAAAAAAAAAAGGTTTTGATCAGCAGCATGTGACAATACGCATTAAATACTTAAACTGAACTCCAGGCAGATAAAAGAAAACACTATTTCAGTTATAAATTCATTAGAAGCAGTTAAAACTGAAGTTTAGGTATGGCAATCTATGCATATTTACACTGATCCAGTTTTAATCAACTTGCACCGCTAATACAGTGGTCTCCACTAGTATCTAGGTCCCATGCCAATCAGCTGCCCTGCTACGTACTTAACACAAGAGGCGGCTCTCTTGGCATGGGTGCCATTCTGGGAACTCTGCATTTTCTCAATGAATGCAAAGTGTTCTTTGATTGGAAAAGGTGGAGAGGCAGGAAGTGATGTGTTTGGAAGCTAGTGGAGATCACTGTAGTAGCGGTGCCTTCGACAGTGATTTCCAACTTCCAAAGGGATCATACTTATATTGGTCCAAGCTGGGCCAATGTGACTATGCAAAAATTGCCATAACTTCAGCTTTAAATATAGTTTTACATATAGCTGGAAAAATGTACTAACCCTATTTTAATATCAGCATCTTTTATTTTGTTTAACGGTAGCACTCAACTTGAACTGGAAGGTCAGCACCCTAAGATGTCACCCTGCAGTGCTTATCTGCTAACAGTAAACCTGCTTACAGGATGAAGGACACCGAGATCGCTGCCACTACACTGACCAGGCAAAGGCTGGGGTAGACCCTAGATAAGGCCTTATTGCTAAACAGCATTGTATTTTGCAGACAGAGTTTAGGGAGTATAGACCCTGGCTGTGTTCTCCAGCAGGATGCCTGATTCACAAGACTGGCTGCACAAAATTGCAATTGCTTTGGCAGGTAAGACTGGAGTTCATGTTTAACCCTACTGCAAGCTTGTTTTAAATCTTTATCATCTGACATTGTTCTATAATGTGCAATTGATTTGGGCTGCTGGAAAGCCAAGTGATCATGGAGGAAAAAGGAGCAGCCCCCTCCAGGTCCCATCCCATTCTAGAATCAGGGGTACAATCTAGATTCTCTGTGAGCCCGGGATTGATAGAGCTGCATTCAACCAATTCCCTTTGTGACTTAGCCTGAAAGCCTTGAACACTGGGTTCAATGCTTCATTGTGTTGATGATCTGCAGTGTCAGAGTCTTGTGACTGAAGCCTAGTACACACTGCTAGTTTTTTTTTTTTGTTCAACCCAGTGGGCTGAAAACTGATAGCTCAGGTCGGAGTCGCTGTACTAACAATCTGATGTTTGTACAGCAATTTCCCCTGCTGAGCCATTGTGTCCCCTGCCAGAACACTCTGGTCCGCGCTCTTAGCTATTGGTCCACAGGTTCAATAATCTGTCTAAAGTTCTGTATACACGGTGCGACAGTCGTATGCAAACGGTCATACTGCCGCTTGTTGTACGACCATCCGACCATTAGTATGCGCGATTAGAATAGCTGAAGTACGACGGTCATACAACAGAAGTTGGATGAGCAAACTAGAAAACTTTAGCTGTACCAAGAAGCGGTTGTACGACCGTTGTATCGTGTGTACAGGGAAGTTGGTCCAACAAGTTGTACGTGCAAAACACACATGTTCAGAAGTCATGAACGATTGGAAGTGTCTGTTCGTGTAAACCTATGTTCCTAATTCACAAATCACATTCACCTGAACTTGCTCTTTATAGGTTTGTAACACGTCACTATGTTCGGCTTGGTTGTACGACCGCTTAGTGCATGTCAGTATGCGAGATACATCAGCCAACATATGATTTGGGCCGTTTGGTCGTACGATTGTCGCACTGTGTGTACAGGGCTTAAGGCTGGCCATACATTATACAATTTTCTTGTACAACTTTATTTTAGATTTACCAAAGCATAAGTTAATCCGTAATCTTGTGTTTGCACCCTTTGTTTAAAGGTACAAACTATTGGAAGTTATACATTGGTTTAATCTTTTGTTATTTCATATGGCATCTCAATAAAGAGTTTAAATAAAAAAAAAAAAAAGATTTACAATATGAGGTCAAACCAAAACACTTTTAATTTGTATGCAATCAGGCAGGCCCTTGCACTACATAGTTGAAGGTAAATCTAAAGGAAATTTAATAAGAAAATTATATGGTGTATGGCCAGCTTAAGGCCTCATACACACGGACGTTTTTTGACGCCGGAGTTTTCTGGCGTTTTTTGCAGCTCTTCATGTTAGTCAATGGCCCCATAAAAACGTCGGCGTTTTTGAGCTGTAGATGACGTCGGCGTTAGTGAGCTGAAACTAGAACCCACAGCCATCGCGTTCTGAGGCTGTAACATTTTGGTATTTTTTGACGCCGACGCCACAATATGCCAACAAACGCCACCTATTATTATACCGGCGTTTTCCGGCGTTTTTTGACGCCGACGTTTTTAGGTTGAAAAATAGCAGAGAGATGATTTTTTTTAAATACGCCTATTGACGCCGACGCTCACTAACGCTCAAAAACGCCGATGCATAACGCCGAAAAACGCAGACTTTTTTTCCTTGACGTCGGGCCCGACGTTTTGTTTATTTTTTTAGAAACCTCCGTGTGTATGAGGCCTAAGTCTTCAAAATCAGCCAGATTCTGCAATGGTTTAATGTCCTCTTGTAGAGAACTTATTTCTCTTTGTAGATCCTCCATCTCTTTTGTTTTGGGTGAAATAATAATACCCATGAGGGCAATAGAGCATGTACACAACGTGTCCGTCTTTTTAAGCTCCTCATCGTATAATTCAAAGCTGGGGAACTTTTTTATACATAGTCCCCAGGGGATCCGATCCAATTGCACATATTCAGACAACGTACATGATTCCCAATAGGCTCTGATTTCTTTATTCATCACTTTCTCCAGTTTTGTAAATAGCAGCCTTATTGAGCCTAAGTTGCCCTCTGCACTGTTATTGAGGGTGCCACGGCATCTGCTCTATAGGGATTATCCGCTGGTTGTCTGACGCTATTGACTGAGAGTGCAGATCGGGAGCTGGTAGGCAGACCTTTTTCGGTCATGTCCCTTTGACAGAAGCCGGCCAAATGGCCAGATTCTGTTGGAGCGGTTGCAGTACACACGGGTTTAATGTCAGCTGGTTTCTATTAAACCAGCATCACCCGACATTTGGTATGTGTGTACGGGGCTTAATACACTTCAGTTAAAACAAGAAGGTAAACATAACAAAATGTAAACAATTGAAAACAATTATTGAGATGTATACTATACACATATAATAAAGATCTATGTAACTAGGATGCATGTTTAGACATTAAGGGGAAGATTTACAAAGAGTACAAAATCTGGTGCAAACCAATCAGCTTCCAGGTTCCATTGTCAAAGCTTAATTGAACAAGCTGAAATTAGAAGCTGATTGGTTAATATGCACAGCTGCACCTGATTCTGAGCACTTACATTTTAGTAAATCTCCCCCTAACTATCCATAAAGCTATGTACATTAAGCAACCCCTACATATACATTTTTATTGTATTTTTGATTTTGTATTTTTGATTGACTCTACTGTCTCCCTTTTATTTTGAAAAGTGCTGGGCAAACTGTTGGAGCTATAGAAATCCTTTTATATACTGATAATAAATAATATACATATATGTAGAAGGATTTTAGGGCTGGATTTATAGCTTTAAAGAGGAAGTAAAGTCTTTCTCTTTAATTGTACCTGTAGGTAAGACTATAATAAGGCTTACCTGTAGGTACTGTAAATCTCTAATAAACTTGCACCGTTTAGGAGATATTTACCATATACGCTGCGGCCGACGTCATCGGCGCATGCGCACTGAAGGAAAGGCCGCTTGTGCCATTTCTTCAGGGCCCTGTGTCATGTCCGGCGGCACCCGCGCACATGCATGAGAGTGACGTCACCGTGGCTCTTGTCAATCACAGTGCCAAAGCCCACCTCCAATGGCACACCAATCTGCCAATGGATGTGCACTGTTATCGTAGCTCAATGTCTACTGCTGAAAAATAGTGCATGCACCAGTCTTTGACAGTGCACTGCAACAGAAGTTAGTGCATCGCCTAGTCCAGTGGTTCTCAACTCTGGTCCTCGGGACCCATTAACAGGCCAGGTTTGCAGGATAACTGAAATACATCCCAGGTGATATAATTTGCTGCTCAGTGATTGCAGCATTCTAGTCTGCATCTCCCCAAGGTAATTCTTAAAATCTGGCCTGTTAGTGGGTCCCAAGGACCGGAGTTGAGAATCACTGGCCTAGTCATACACTGCAACACATCTCATTCCCAAGTGTGTTGGGAGCTGGATGTCAAAAAGCAGCAAACAACTTCAAAGTCTCTTCATAGCTTGCACAAAGTATTACGCAAAACAATGTACAGTATGTGAAACATATTCTCCATTAAAAGGCCTAGTTAAGAAAATATTTAAAATACATTTTATTGGCTTTCAGGTCTTTTAATTAAGGGAAAGTTGGGTTGACTGGTAGACTTGGAACCGTGCCCTCCGTGTGTATGGGTTTGCAAAGCTTTTTCAAAGGACAGACAGGCTGGATTTTTCCAGCTGATGTAAACGTGGATTTTCATTCACAAGTTTTCTGTGCACCTAGGCATGCAAAAACAGCTTGGCACGCACGGGTTTGTACTGGAAAGCAATCCAATATAAAATATTAGAAAAAAAAGATTCAGAGGGTAACCTCCATATCTTGATGCTTTACAAAATGTTTTATAATTAAAACGCAAATTTAAAACATTTAAAAAAATGTTGAGGAGTTTTGCTTTTTGTTTTTTCTTTTTCAGCCCTGGAAATGTCCTAATTTTCTAACACTTATGTACAGAGTACTGTACAGTTCTCTTTAATTCTGTATGTCAAGGCAAATGTCCAGTTATTACTGTCATTGAATGGAGAAAGGCGTACTTGGTCATTGCTGGTCCTTCCTCTGAAAATGATGTTTTTATATCTTAAAGTAAAACTATAGTCCTTTAGGCAAAACTTTTCTTTTAATTTTGGACAGAGTAAGGGAGGGATATAACCTCTGTCAGATTTTTTTTCCCGATCTGTGTCCCGTTACGGAGATTTTCCTTCATTTCTGTCCCATAGCCAACAGGAAGTAAGAGACAATCCCTGCAAATTAAGGGAATTCCTTGGGGACCCCCAGGTCACCAGAACTAGTGCCCCCATTAGAGATTTCTCCTCTGTTCCTTTTCTGGGGACAACCCAAAATTAGGGATTTTCTTTTACTTTCTTGATCCTGAGCTCCTTGCTCTGAAAATAGTTGCCTAGTTCTACTTCCTTGAAAATTTTCGAACCTATCACTGACCAGGAAGAGGCACGTGGCAAGTGAAGTCAGAACTGCTTTGTATATTATTTCCAAGTCAGTGAGTGACAGAAAATGCCCCTGGATCATCTATCGTGATAACGAAAAAAAAACGGCACCGTTAGTAGGTCATCAATAGAAGTCTACATATTTTCTCAGTATAGCTTTCCTTTAAAGTGTGCCATTTACATACGACAAAAACTCTTTACTCACTTATACTGTGGCAGACAAGTATGACTATGCACAAGTAGGTGTTTGACCACAAGCCAGGTTATTGGTTGACTAAGTCCCAGTTTTGGCTGCACTGGCATTTTACCTTGTTGTAAGAGTAAATTCATAGGCTTCGAGTCTGCATTCTTCCCTGCACAATTTGGCCCCTTTCACATGGTGGTTCCGATCAGGCCTGCCTGTCAGTTTTTCAGGTGGGCCTGAGCGGACAGTCCATTCACCCCTATGGACTGGCGAGTGTAAATGGACTTGTATCCTTTTACACCTCCCATCCAATTCAGTCTCCAAAAAAACTAAAATGGTAGGGGATCCATCCTCCTCCATCTAGATGGATCACACTGGAGGTCAGTTGGGTGTAAACAAACAGAAGAGTCCATTTACTCCCGGCTGCCCATAGAGCAGAGCGTGCTCTGTCTGTGACCACTCTGCATAAAGTAAGTGGATAAAGATCCGTCATACGCCCCACTCTGATTAGTGGAGAGATCCCCTGCTGATAAAAACAGAATCCGCCCCATGTGAAATGGTCTTAGGCCCCTCTCACAGGATGGGTCCAATCAGGTCCACTTGTCAGTTTTTCAGGCGGACCTAATTGGATGGTCCATTCACAGATATGGTCAGGCAGGTGTAAATGAACATATGACATAAAAGCACACACATAGGTTGGACTTGATGGACCTGTGTCTTTTTTCAACCTCACTAACTATGCAATTATATTTACACCCGCCTACCTCCGGGCCTGATCTGGTCCGCTGAAAAAATAAAAATGGAATGGGATCCATTCTCTTCCGTTTAGGCAGATCAGACAGAAGTTGGGTGTAAATGGACAGGCAGAGTCCGTTTACTCCTGACCAATCATAGAGCAGAGCGTGCTCTGTCTCTGTCCTCTCTACAGAAACTGATCGGACATGGATGTATCATCCGCCTGCTCTGCTCCGATCACCAACGGCTCTGGGAGGATTCCAAAATAGAATATGTACAATGTGAAAGGGGCCTTAGGTGCAAGGTAAAGGAGGTAATTTAACCAACTCCATACCGACACATTGGAAAAAAAAAAAAGTGGGGAGGTTGACATATATTCCTAGAGTGCCCTTTATAAATAGCACTTCAGAAGACACACTAAGACCCCTTTCACACCAATACATTTTTCAGGCACTTTTACGCAAAAAATAGCGACTGAAAAGCACCTCAAAAACTCCCCCCAATACACCCCAGTGTGAAAGCCCGAGTGCTTTCACACTGGGGCAGTACGCTTGTGGGATGGTAAAAAAAGTTCTGCAAGCCGTATTTTTGCAGCGGTGTGGGAGCGGTGTATTCACCACTCCTATACCGCCTCTGCCCATTGAAAACAATGGGGCAGCGCTCCCAAAGCACAGAACACCGCTTCGGAAGTGCCGCTAACTGTCACTTTTAACCCCTTGCAGTGGGGTTAGCAGTGCCATAGCGCCACTATAACGAGCGGTAAAGTGCCGCAAATTAGCGGTGTTTTACTGCTAACACTCCGGCGGCCCTGGTGTGAAAGGCGTCTAAAGCGCGTCATTAATGGCTGTGATCTGAGCTATCTTTGGACAGCTCAGATTGCAAAGGGATACATCCAAGAGGTGCTGGGAATTCAATACTTATTAGTAGAGAGCAGTGAAGAGAACTCAGTCGGATAGCCCACTGTCTTTGCTTAGGCAGTTAGCATGCAAACAGGGATACCATCCAATGGGTGACCAGAAAGTCACTGAAAACATAACCCAAACAGGAGGAACACCAGGCCAAAATCATAAAAGAGCCCAAATTGATTTAATGGTTTGCAATAAATGTGTTTTGGGGCTGTAAAGAAAAAACACAACGAAAAATAGCACACCTGTGAATGGTTGTGATGTGAGCTGTCATTGTCAGTGGCTCTGTACCATATGATCATTGGGAATCAATCACAGCCATCTCAACCACCATGCGATGTCTGACATTGCTATAGTGTGAACCGTGCCTTAATCTATTCAGAGTACAGAATTTATAAAGCTTGTCTGAGCATGCAGAAAGCAGGGGGCAGGAAGCTGAATTTAACACTCTTCAGAGCTCAGTGAGAGCTGACTGGAGGGAAGGGCTCAAATCGCAACACACTGAATCGAATGTAAATTGCACAGGAACACATGGAGTATAAATAGTTTAGCTGTAGTTCATACATTAATGTTTTGTTTCTCTTTTCCTTGCTAATACAGGATAAAATGCCAGGCACCCTTTAACATGACTGCTACACAGCAGACACTAGCCACACCGTAAATTGGGAGCGCTTTTGTGTGCGACTAGTGTGAATCTAACAATCAAAGAAGAATGTGTAGACAGCACTCCAGCGGGTAGGAAGTAGTTATCCAATTTATTTAAATCATGAATACAAAGATGAAAGTCCAGAACATCCAAAAGTGTCAAAAAAACATGTCCAATGGCTAATAGATAAGAGAGCAGGAGCTCCTCCTCTCTAATCTACTAGCCATTGGACATGTTTTTGAGCACTTTTGGATGTTCTGGACTTTCATCTTTGTATTCATGATTTAAATAAATTGAATTACTATTTCCTACCCGCTGGAGTGCTGTCTACACATTCTTCTTTGATTGCTACATGGTATGGTTCGCGGACCGAACGTGCACACAGTGAATGGGATTTTCTACCTCTCACCTGGAGCGGTTGCTTCTCTTCCTTGTTTTGCCTCCTAGTGTGAATCTAGCCCTAATGCAGTGGTTCTCAACTCTGGTCCTCGGGCCCCCCCAACAGGCCAGATTTTAAGTATTACCTTGGGGAGATGCAGACTAGAATACTGCAATCACTGAGCAGCAAATGATATCACCTGTGATGTATTTCAGTTATCCTGCAAACCTGGCCTGTTGGGGGGGCCCGAGGACCGGAGTTGAGAACCACTGCCCTAATGTGAGGAGGGGTTAGAACTTGTGATTTTCTTTTTTTTTTTGCAGTTTGTCTTTGTTCTGGTGACAGCCACATCCCCATTTCTTGTATTCAAGTCACATGGGCAAGAAGTTATGGAAAATCTGGGGTCAGAGTCTACAATAAAAACCTGAGAGAAATTTTAACTCTTTCCTATTCTATACAAATCTAAAAGTAAGTACTGGCCATAGATAACTCTCAATTTTGGACGATTCATATTGAATCAGAAGAAATTCCACCTGTGGCGGCTGCAGGGGAGAGGAGGGAGTGCCGACAACAGATGGGCCATAGGAGCCTATGGGTGACGTGAGCACTCAGGCTTTACCAGCTGTTGTTGAGCTCTCCTCTCCCCCGCAGCCACTGCTGGCTGGCACAGGGGAGATCACGCGAACATACCAGAGCAGCATGAAAATAGTAAAAGTATACAGATCTTTCTTACACAGGTTAGTCAGCATACAGTATCTCAGAAAAGTGAGTACACCTTTTACATTTTTGTAAATATTTTACTATATCTTTTCATGTGACAACACTGAAGAAATGACACTTTGCTACAATGTAAATAGTGAGTGTACAGCTTGTATAACAGAGTACATTTGCTGTTCCCTCAATATAACTAAACACACAGCCATTAATGTCTAAACCGCTGGCAGCAAAAGTGAGTATACCCCTAAGTGAAAATGTCCAAATTGGGCCAATTAGCCATTTTCCCTCTCCGGTGTCATATGACGCGTTAGTGTTACAAGGCCTCAGGTGTGAATGGGGAGCAGGTGTGTTAAATTTGGTGTTATCGCTCTCACTCTCTCATACTGGTCACTGGAAGTTCAACATGGCACCTCATGGCAAAGAACTCTCTGAGGATCTGAAAAAAAGAATTGTTGCTCTACATAAAGATGGCCTAGGCTATAAGAAGATTGCCAAGACCCTGAAACTGAGCTTCAGCACGGTGGTCAAGACCATACAGCGGTTTAATAGGAAAGGGTTTCAATCAGAACAGGCCTCGCCATGGTCGACCAAAGAAGTTAAGTGCACATGCTCAGCGTCATATCCAGAGGTTGTCTTTGGGAAACAGACATATGAGTGCGGCCAGCATTGCTGCAGAGGTTGAAGGGGTGGGGGGTCAGCCTGTCAGTGCTCAGACCATACACCGCACACTGCATCAAATTGGTCTGCATGGCTGTCATCCCAGAAGGAAGCCTCTTCTAAAGATGATGCACAAGAAAGCCTGCAAACAGTTTGCTGAAGACAAGAAGACTAAGGACATGGATTACTGGAACCATGTCATGTGGCCTGATGAGACCAAGATAAACGTATTTGGTTCAGATGGTATCAAGCGTGTGTGGTGGCAACCAGGTAAAGGAGTACAAAGACAAGTGTGTGTTGCCTACAGTCAAGCAGGGTGGTGGGAGTGTCATGGTCTGGTGGCTGCATGAGTGCTGCCGGCACTGGGGAGCTACAGTTCATTGAGGGAACCATGAATGCCAACATGCACTGTGACATACTGAAGCAGAGCATGATCCCTTCCCTTCGGAGACTGGGCCGCAGGACAGTGTTCCAACATGATTGATAACAACCCCAAACACACCTCCAAGATGACCACTAAACCCTATTGAGCATCTGTGGGTCATCCTGAAATGGAAGGTGGTGGAGTGCAAGGTCTCTAACATCCACCAGCTCTGTGATGTTGTCATGGAAGAGTGGAAGAGGACTTCAGTGGCAACCTGTGAAGCTCTGGTGAACTCCATGCCCAAAAGGGTTAAGGCAGTGCTGGAAAATAATGGTGGCCACAAAAAATATTAACACTTTGGGCCTAATTTGGACATTTTCACTTAGGGGTGTACTCACTTTTGTTTCCAGCGATTTAGACATTAATGGCTGTGTGTTGAGTTATTTTGAGGGGACAGCAAATTTACACTGTTATACAAGCTGTACACTCACTACTTTACATTGTAGCAAAGTGTCATTTCTTCAATGTTGTCACATGAAAAGATAGAATAAAATATATACAAAAATGTAAGGGGTGTACTCACTTTTGTGAGATACTGAAGGTGTTAGAAGAGGTGTTAGCAGGGGGGTGGAGACCGTTTAAAGGCTAGTTAGGTGTAAGCTGGAAATCTATGGTCATTTTTTTTATAGAATAAAGTAGGGTGCCCTTTCAGATTTTATGGCCATCTGTGTTTCATTTAGGAAATTTTTGTTCACTTCCTGTCCCAGAGCCGAAACAGTAAGTGAGAGGAAAAACCTCCAAAGTGAGGGAATCCTTAGTTGTCACAAGAACTAGCGTCACTTTTCTGATGACAACCCCAAATTTCCTTCACTATTTTTTGATAACCGTCACCAAGACAAATAAAGAGGCTAAATTTTGTTAACGGGGGCAGAGACAGAAAAAATAAAAAACCAGACAGGTGTTGTAATCCTTCTCCACCCTATCCAACATGTAAAAAAAAAAATGCGTTTAGGGCCGGTTCACACCAGAACTAGGTATGGGAAAGGCGTCTTCCATATGCGTTTCCCGCACTGCTTTTGCAATCTGCTGCAGGTGCCAATACATTGGTAATGAAACCCTAAATGCAAGTCGCCAACATAACACGTTTGCAGGCATCCAACTGCATGGTATCGCAGAACCCTATGACTTGGTATGGCACGTTTTTTTCCAAAGTAGTACATGCACTACTTTTTGTGCAGTCCAGTGTGACTTGCAGACCATTCAAATGAATGGGCTGCCCAACTGCACTGCAGGAGAACGCACAAAAGTCGCACAGGAATGCGGACCACGTTCCTGTGCGATTCTGGGTTGAACCAGCACTTAGTTAAATGTTTTTGCTTTGACAAACAGTCTTTTTAGCTTGTACATATATATTTACCCAGCTTGCATAGTCGTTTAATTAACCTGTCGAGAGTTCAGCAAGATCTGAGGTTCTATAATTATAATGGCAAACACTCAGTTTTGTCCCCCTAGTATTGTCCCCTTTAAATAGGGTGCCCCTTTCACTTTTAATATGGTGCGGTAAGACAGCACTGCTTACATTGTTGTTAAAAATAAATTACCATTCATTAGTAGGCAATTAAATCGCAATGAAATGAGCAACAGCCTAGATCACATGAGCGAGGAAATTCTCTGGCCTGCTGTTCAGGAACATAGCGACAGTGCTGGATAATCCTAATGAGACTGATGACCTGAAAAGCCTGGTATAAAAAGCCCAGCTTTTGCCTGACTAATGTTAGAACGTGAACAAGGGAAGGCAGGGAAAAAAAAAAAAAGACCGATCATAGCAACACGGATGACGTGGAACTGGTTAAATGGAAATCAAACAGTGAAGACAGCACAGTCTGAGAGCGTGCAGGCCTGACATTTCAAACAAGGACAAGGTAGCAGCACTCGCAGTCTGTGAACTTCACAGTTGGCAATGGCCCAAGTGTCTGTAAATGCCCATGAAGGGAGAGGGGCGGGAGGGTGGACACGGCAGGAACTAGGTTAGTTTACTCTAATATGTCTGCAATAAAAGACTGGCTGGCACAGGCTTCCATCTGACCTGTCTCCCTCAAAATGTTTTCATCAAGAATGCAGGAATCTCTTCAGCCGAGAGAACACACTGTATTCTTCCGAAAAGCTAAAGGGGGAAAAAAAAAAAATAACTCTCTCTTTCAGATAATCCAAACCTAATCCTTTCTGGCATCGCTGAACTGTTCACCCCTTCAGGACCAGCAGGGGACGGTGATCATGGTGCCTAGAAAGCGAGCTCCATGACAGGCGCAGGGAGGATGTGACAGCTGATTACAGACAGCGGCCTATTCTCTAACCTACTAGCCAGGAGCACCTTCCAATCACTGACTTCATGACACATGGGGCTTATCTACTAACCAAAGTGCAATAGACAAACACAAATTAATTGGATTAAATGGCTGTCCTGATGCGGCCTACTGTTTGTTAATGGAAGCTGACTTCTGATTTCATATATATATATATATATATATACCAAAAGTATTGGGATGCCTGCCTTTACATTTTAATGGCAATCCATAGTCCGTAGGGTTCAATATTGAGTTGGCCCACCCTTTGCAGCTACAACTTCAACTCTTCTGGGAAGGCTTTCCACAAGGTTTAGGAGTGTGTCTATGGGAATGTTTGACCATTCTTCCAGAAGCACATTTGTGAGTTCAGGCACTGGTGTGGACTGGAAGGCCTGGCTCGCAGTCCCCGCTCTAATTCATCCCAAAGGTGTTTGGGTTGAGGTCAGGCCAGTCATGTTCCTCCCCCCCAAACTCGCTCATCCATGTCTTCATGGATCTTGCTTTGTGCGCTGGTGCGCAGTCATGTTGGACCAGGAAGGGGCCATCCCCAAACTGTTCCCACAAAGTTGGGAGCATGAAATTGTCCAAAATGTCTTGGTATGTTGATACCTTAAGAGTTCCCTTCAATGGAACTACGGGGCCAAGTGCAACTCCTTAAAAACAACACCACATCATAACCCCCCTCCACCAAATGATTTGGACCAGTGCACAAAGCACGGTTCATGTGCGTGTAAAGGCAGGCGTCCCAATACTTTTGGCAATATAGTCAACTTCCCCGCTTTTTTTTTTAAAACGATGTGTCGGTACGGAGTTAGTTAAATTACCTCCTTTACCTTGCACCTAAGGCCCCTTTCACACGGTACAGATTCTATTTTGGAATCCTCACAGAGCCCGTGCTGATCAGAGCAGATGGGGTGGAAAACACATCACTGTCTGATCAGCTTCTGGAGACGCCTTAAGAGTTCCCTTCACTGGAACTAAGCGGCCAAGCCCAACCCCTGAAAAACAACCCCACACCATAATCCCCCCTCCACCAAATGACTTGGACCGGTGCACATAGCAAGGTCCATAAAGACATGGATGAGTGAGTTTGGAGTAGAGGAACTTGACTGGCCTGCACAGAGTCCTGATCTCAACCCAATAGAACACCTTTGGGATGAAATAGAGCGGAGACTGTGAGCCAGGCCTTCTCGTTCACATCAGCGCCTGACCTTACAAATGCGCTTCTGGACGAATGGTCAAATATTCCCATAGACACACTCCTAAACCTTGTGGACAGCCTTCCCAGAAGAGTTGCAAATAGAATAACTGCAAAGGGTGGGCCAACTCAATATTGAATGATTCTATGGGCCAGATCTCCGACACCTATAATGAAATGCTCAAAGGGGGACTCCACTTAAAAAAAAGTAATATATCATATAAAAAATTAATAATATAGCTTATACACTGTATGCAGAATTATTAGTCAAATGAGTATTTTGACCACATCATCCTCTTTATGCATGTTGTCTTACTCCAAGCTGTATAGGCTCGAAAGCCTACTACCAATTAAGCATATTAGGTAATTTGGTGTGGGGAAGAGTAATGACTCTACGTGTAGTGGATTATACGAATTAACCATCATCCGAAAGCTCGGATATGTCGAACCTCATTCTGTTGTACGTATTTCTCCTACTACACCAGTTTTATGAGTAAACTGATTATTAAGACGTATGTCACATATTCGATATAATAATTAAAAAATATACTATATAATGAAAAAAAATTCACCTCAGGGGGAAACTCGTAAAGTAATATCCACAGCCTCTAGACCGGGTATCTTAGTAAGTTATAACTCAACCGGGTGGGAAACGTCAATAAGATAAACGTTGAGAAGACCCTTCCGACAGGTGTTCCAAATCCTCACACAGATACCCTTATAAACTGGTAAGCAGGTC
>BLSH010510647.1:380846-396289 GCA_018402905.1 Glandirana rugosa
GGGGGAGAGCTAGGGGTTAACTGTGTTCCCTGGGTGTGTTCTTACTGTGGGGGGGGTTAGGCTACCATGGGCATGAGAGTTCTAACTGATCCCAGTAACAGGGATCAGTAGATCACCCATGCCTGCACTGTCAGAATGGGGAACCGCCGTGTTCACATCGGCAGTTCCCCGTTCTTTGCCTGTGGCCGCTCATCGCGGCTCGCCGGCGGACATCGGGTCCGCCTGAGCCGCGGGCGCACTCCTCAGGAGTGCTGCTGGTGCGCGCCCCCTAGAGGCCGTTCCCAGATTGCCGTCTTTTTTACGTCGATTCGCGCACAGCGACCACACTGCCACCGTGAAAACATGGCAGCCGGTCGGGAAGTGGTTAAAAAAAAAAGAATGGGGGGGGAGAAGATCCACTTTAAATCCGGGAGTGGATAAGCCTTCTGTGCAGAGTAGTCTGGGCTTACAGTATAACTTGTTAAAGTACCCTTTTGGCTTTCAGTTTAGCTCTGCAGACAAACCATTTACCAGATCAAGTGCTCTCTCAGTGGTAAACAGCCTGTATGATCTACTGCGGTTTGTAGCTCCTATTACCATACAAGGCAAATCCTTACTGAAACAGTTATCAGAGACTACTAAGGACTTGGACTCTTAGCTACCAACTGACAAATAATCAAAATGGGAGTCTTGGAAACAATCTCTACATGAATAGGAAGGATTCACATACCAGTTACTACACTTCTGTTTCCCTTGCTGCAAGTCAGAGAAAGAAAATTCATATTTTCTCAGACGCATCTACTGAGGTCATAGCATCTGTTGCCTACCTCAAGGTAATAGTCTCTTGTAATCAAACCCACGTTGGGTCTCTCTTTGGCAAAGCAAGTTAGCACCTAGGTGCAAGCATATAATTCCTAGGCTTGAACTTTGTGGGACTATGCTAGCTGTGGAAATAATAGACTTCATACTGCGTGAGCTAGATATTGAGGTAGATGACGTCAAATTTGACACAGACAGCAAGGTTGTTCTGGGCTACGAATGCAACCACACAAAATACTTCTATGTCTATGTCAGCAATTGAGTGGAAAGGATTGAAACATTCTCCAAGACTGAACAATGGAATTATGTTCCACTGGACATTAATCTTGCAGATCTCGTCACCAAGCCAATGTCTACAAATGCTTTTGCAGATTCTTTCTGGTCAACAGGTCCTGAGTTCCTGCTGGGCCCTACAGAAGGAATTGCCTCTGACTTCTTCAGTCTTCTAGACCATGACAAGGGCCCATAGATTTATCAAGAAGTCAATTCAAATCTACAAGATGGACACTTATTCCTGCTCAAGGACCAGCAAACAGAGGGAATTGCCTGGCCCGTGAGACTCACTCCTAGCAATGATGGCAAGGTAGAGGTGAAGGTCACAAGACAAGGTACTGTAAAGGCTTTCATCAGACCTACCACTGTACTTGTATGGCTCTTGCTCTTGGGAACTGAACTTTATGTGCTTGATGAAGAGATTTGTATGACACCCAGCAGGAGAATGTGTCAAGAACTTTTAGCCCCATTATCAGTTAGACTATATGACACTCTCTTGCAACTAATACAATCTTAGGTTATTTGTTGTTTTTTCACTTTGTTCATTTGAATTTTGATAACCGTCATTATACAATTATTAATGTATAGTGGCATCTGATGATACTAGAAGGGGAGTGTGTTGCCTCCAGCAGATTATGGAAAATGCAAGTATTTATGTTTACAGCCTATGCTGATTTTTAGGTAATTCCTACATACAGTGGGACCATGGTAAATGAACGTAACCACCTTATAACAGGAAGTCAGATCACAGCAGCAAAAAAACAAATTGGAATTTGGAGTTTTGAAGGAGACTTAGAGCAATAGAGGCTACTCTTCCAAGCTAGGAATACAACATTTGAATAGGTTTCTTGTTCTTAGAGTTTAGTATCACTTCAGGCATCCATTAACATCAATAAAGCCCAACTCTGGGTTCACCTCTCCTCTGATGTATAATATGTTCTGTTAGAGACTTGGGGGAAATATGGTCCATGGAAAAGATACAAAGGGGGGGGGGGGTGTTGGGGGGTTGTTTCTCCTTCATTCTTTGGACACAGCTGATCCAGATAGTAGGAGAATCGTATATGGTGTATGGGAGTATTTTTAAACCTATGGATCTTGTGGATAACTATAACTGAGAATTGAGCCACAGTAGATATATTAAGAATGAATAGGTAAAGTACAGGTTCACTTGATATGTAGCAGGGATTACAATGGGCATAGTAAGCCTGCAGTGCAGCACTGTATTCTTCACATTCAACATGTCCATTGTAATGGATCTTTTGTCTCCAGTAATGCTAATTCGGAGAGGGGCACAGAAGAGGCTTTTGTCACCAAAAATGTAATAGCAGGCATTTGGTAGCTGAACATAGCCAGGGCTTTATTTTTAAAAATGGAAAATGGGGTTAAAAGTTACTTTAAGGATATTGTATTTGTGTGTTATTAAAAATTATAAAATATACTTTGCCTCGCTCATTGTAGAGCAACCTGATGCTGGTTTCACACTATCAGGCTGGGTTCACACCGAATTGGATATGGGTTTGCCACATCCAATTCACAATAGCAGGAGATTTTGACTGGCTCTCTATGGAGCCTGTTCACATATATCCGCTGTGGCACCTGTGCAAATTTGCACAGGAGCCCTGTGTATCTTGTGGTCCATTTCAGGTCTGAATTCAGGCAAAAATTCAGGCTGAAATTGGACCTGAAACGGTCAACCAGGACGCACCAGACCCCTGCTGGGAGCTGGGAACATAGCGTGAAGCCTATTATAGACACATCCTAATCACTTTACTACCATTGTTTCTTGCACACATGCTTCTCTGCTGTATTCCTGACTATTCTATGACTTATTTGCATGCTGTGAGATGTTTATAGAAAATCAATAAACATTTATTGAACCATAAAAGATATGTAATTGCTCCTCATGCAAGCGTCTAATTTAGTTAACAAGATACCATTGTTTTTTTTTGGTTGTATAGGGGATAACTGCAGTCTGCATCAAAGTATGAATCAATGAAAACCACCCAAACCTCTAATTGGACTTGGAAGCAAGGAGCATAAGGAAAGGCAAAAACATCAAAAAACATCAAAAAGAAACAAAAATTCCAAGCTCACTTACCAGCTAGCCTGCAACGAAAAACCAACATTTGCAAACATATGTGTAAGCCACAGTGGCCACATCAAGGCACCTAAATCTAAGTGCTAAGGATCTAAATATTACTATAATAAAGAGATGGACAGATTGCTGAATAATAAGAGTACTTACCAGATCCTTACGGGAGATCCTACGCTCAAGATATAGGAAAGAACTAGAGGAGTGATCTCCAAACTGTGGGCCAGGGGCCAGATGTGGCCCTTTGCCTGTTTTTATCAGGCCCTTTCGGCAATATTTCATCCACTGATGCCAACTATGGAGTGTAATTTCCCCCACAGTGACACCAATGATGGAAAACAGTTCCTCTCAATGACACCAATGATGGGGCATAATTCTTCCCAATGACACCAACAATGGGCCGCAAATTCTCCCACTGACAACAAAGATGAGGCATTGTTTTTACCCACTGACGTCGGGACCTTTTTTTTTTTTCCCAGTGGCCACAGTCCGGCCCCCCAAAAGTCTGAAGGACAGTAAACAGGCCCCTTGTTTAAAAAGTTTGGAGACCCTTGAACTATAGAGACTTGTTAAATTAGGAGTAAAAAGGCATATTGAGTAAAAAGGACGTTACCCCCCACTGGGATGCCCAATTGTTAATGGAAGATTGGGCCAATATATTGATATTTTCCTTCAACCTTTATACAGAACACTTAAGTGTATTTAAAACACACAAAGCATTTTCTACAGCTGTTAGAAAATATACAGGATACAGAGGATTTGATTTTTGCAACAGGTGACGTAAGCTCATTTTATATGATTGTTCACAACCGGGATACAGTAGAGGTAGTTGAATGAGTTTTAAATAAGGATACTAATATGTATAAAAAAATGAAAAAAGTATATTGTGAAATGTTTACGGTTCTGCTTAGTACATAGTTGTTTTTGGTACAATCACATATTTTACAAACAGGTAACAGATGTAGCAATGGGGCGTAGCATTGCTAACCTGTTCATGTCAAAATAGGAAGAGGATATGGTGTATAAACACATGCCAGAGCATCTAACACTACATTGTAAATGTATAGACTATATTATGGTTATTTGGAAGAATAGAGAGCATGAATTAAGGGATTTTACGTCCAGATCAAATAACAATTAGACTGATGTAAAATTTACATGAGAAATAAATAACAGTAAGATAATTATTTTAGATCTGGAAATAATGAAAAACAATAAAGGAATAAGTACACTCACGTTTTGTAAGTCTACAGACCAAAATAGTTATATTTCTCACGATAGCTGTCACCATAAATGATGTGTGATGAATATCCCTAAGGGACAGCTATTGAGAATTAGACGCAATTGTACTGATGAAATTGATTATTTACAACAAGCTGAGAAAATAGGACAAATGTTTTTAAATTAAGGATATTATAAGCGCTTCATTAGGAACCAAAAAGGTAGAGTGAGACAAGTAGAAAGGGAAGAGTTGATACCAAATAAACAAACAGAGAATAAAGAGGTTAGGTGTACATTACCAGTTATTCTGGATTATAATAAACAGTATACAAGTGTGGAAAGATTGATAAAAAAGACATTGACTGGTTTTAAAGAGTGATAAGCATCTGGGGACTATTTTACCAAAACTCCCACATTGCGTAATATGTTAGTAAAAAGGCCTCCCCCAAAAGAAAACAGGCTCCCTTTATTTGATATCAAGGGTTTTTATGCTTGTGGATGTTGTTATGCCGGTTCCAAGGTTAACAGGAATAAAAAGAGAAGAAAGACATTTGTTTCATAAACCACTGGTAGGCAATATACAGTACTATTAATGGCGAAATACTGAAAGGGTGGTGTATGGTATAGAATGCCCTTGTGGCTATCAATATATAGGCAGAACAAAAAGAATGTGAGCAAAAAGGATCAAAAACATGTTTACAACTTCACCATGGGTTTTAAAAAGCACAACTTATCATTACAGTTGTTTGAATATAATAATAAAGACCCCTTAGGAATTTCCTTTTGGGGCAACAAAAAATATAAGAAAAATTGGAGGTGTAGGGATAAAATGAAAACCTTGATTAAAGCAGAATCTAGATGGATCTTTGAGTTTAAAAATTTAGTCCTTAGGGGTTTCAATGGGGAGTTTGATGTTAAGTGTTTTATTATCGATTTTAGATTAAAGTTTTTTATAGTCTTCTTATATGGAGCATTTTAGATATTTATTATGTTAGGATTTAACATATGATGAATGCACTTTATTGTATATGGTATATAAATTTAGGATATATGTATTATTTTACTTAATGTTTCGCTAGTTTTTATGTATATCTTTATCTTAAGGGCTTGTTAATGTGTACATTAATGTATTGCAATGGGTGTTTTTATTTTAGTGTGTTAAGAGAATTATTGACATTGTAGAGGCAATTGGATGGATATCGGCAGTATATGGGCCCATAATAACATCAGCATTTGTATTGGGAATGCAGCATACAGTTAATATGCACAGAGTGAAGTAAACTGGCTGGGAGGGTTGCCATAGAAAACGACACACAAGTTAAATATTGGCATTGCGTCACCATGCTCCCATACCTCTGATTAAGCCGTGTGATTGTGGCATAACGTGTAAGGGGGTGGAGCCAATGAGGTAGGATGCATCTCAAGGAAGTCAGGAGGAAGGCAACCTGGCCTTCCTCTTTCACAATATACAAAAAAAAATGATTTTAACTTGTAAACAACAAGTGTAAAAAAGGGCTCCGAGGCTTAAGTGGTTAAACTAATTTACAACAGCAGGTTCCCGTTCCTGCGTCCAACAAGAGTAACTGCAAGGGGTTACAGTGTTCTGGCACCGCCAGCACCCAAGGCCCTGTTTTTCGCCACCTGTTTGACTGGGGGTTTTCGTCACAATTTGTAAACTAATTTACAACATCAGGCACAGTTCCTCCGTTCAACAAGAGTAACTGCAAGGGGTTACAGTGTTCTGGCACCGCCAGCACCCAAGGCCCAATTTTTCGCCACCTGTTTAACTGGGGGCTTTCGTCACAATTTGTAAACGAATTTACAACATCAAGCCCAGTTTCTCCATCCAACAAGAGTAACCGCAAGGGGTTACAGTGTTCTGGCAACGCCAGCACCCAAGGCACAATTTTTTGTCACCTGTTTGACTGGGGGCTTTCGTCACAATTTGTAAACGAATTTACAACATCAGGCCCAGTTCCTCTATCCAGCAAGAGTAACTGCAAGGGGCTACAGAGTTCTGGCACCGCCAGCACCCAAGGCCCAATTTTTCGCCACCTGTTTGATGGGAGGATTTTATCACAATTTGTAACTAATTTACAACAGCAGGGCCCGCGCAAATTTTTTTAAAAAAATGACGTGCGGTTCCCCCCAAAATCCAAACCAGGCCCTTCGGGTCTGGAATGGAATTTAAGGGGAACCCCGTGCCAAAATGTAAAAAAAAATGACGTGCGGTTCCCCCCAAAATCCAAACCAGGCCCTTCAGGTTTGGTATGGAATTTAAGGGGGACCCCGTGCCAAATTTAAAAAAAAAATGACGTGAGGTCCCCCCCAAAATCCAAACCATCTATCAACGCTATCACATTCACACCACTGCGCTGGTTACCTGTGGCAATGATAGTATAGCATTTCTTGACAACTTTCCTGAACTTTTGGCCCTTGCATGTGACCTTCTTACATCTTTTCTTCATCCCCTTTGTACAAGCCCTGTTCATGATTCGCCCTGCATGTACCACTTTGTGGAAGAAATTCAGACCAGGCACGGTTAATAAAGATTTTCTGAAGAACTGTTGCAGATACAGACAATTCAACACAGTCTTTAACAGATATCCTGCAGCATAAACCTCTCATCTATAGCCCCAGGTGGCCAGCTCATACCTATCCCTTTGCTCAGGCAATTCACTTGATTTTCAGCGGGACCCCACTTGGGTACCTACAAAAGGGTTGCTCTCCTCCGAGGTGACAGCAACATCAGTCCATAGCCCAGCTTGCTTTCTTTCCTATGTGCTCAGGAGCCCCCAGAGCAGAGCCCTCACCCTTTTTACAGCAACGCAGAGTAGAGGGCAGAGCCCAGAAAGACTGGGAAAACACAGAGCCTGTTAAACACAGAGCCTGTGT
Source organism: Glandirana rugosa (assembly GCA_018402905.1). Classification (NCBI taxonomy): domain Eukaryota; kingdom Metazoa; phylum Chordata; class Amphibia; order Anura; family Ranidae; genus Glandirana; species Glandirana rugosa. Next base: position 388,126 of record BLSH010510647.1, read on the forward strand.
TAACCACTTAATGGACCTCTGGAAGCTTGCTAGCTAAGCATTACCCACCACTTTTGAATAATATGAGTTTGCATAGATACACGGAACTAGTACAAAGTCTTACAAAATTTAAAAACACTAACATTTTGTGGCACACTGTAAGCACCTGCTTACAAGTTTACAAAAAACTCTATCACTGCACAAATTAATTCATGATATTTTGGGATGTGCATGCAGAGATGCACGCAGCATGGAACTTTGTGTTTGGAGGATAAAGGTCCACTTTAAGTTGGTTGTCTTATCCGACCTATTCCCTATGTTTGTTTTAATACTAATTAGATGTATACTATCTATCTTCTCTATTCTAAACAGACAGTATCTGACCCAACTATTAGGTGATAATGTAATGAACATGATTAGGTAGGGTTGTTTATAACACTCTTTTCTCCCATTGTATTGCTAATAACCAACCATGTTATGGCCATGTTTTATACCTAACCTGCCTGACCTTCATTATTAACAACATTTTTATTATAATAATATATATAACAATCACACCTGTAATTCTACCTATACCAGCCTAGGTTTAAAAGAACAACTAAATATATACTGTATAGCACCTATGTGAAATGTGGTTTGAATTCAGGTAAAATTACATGAATGGCTGCAAATGACACTTGTCGAAACATAAAACGCAGCGTTTGTCTTCTCTAAATAGCTAGAAAGAAAAAACACATGGCTGATACTCTGGAGTATATCGCAAAAGAACATCAAGGTGTAACTAGGTGACAGACGGTACCCTAAGGTAGGAGTACACATTAGTTACTTCTTATGATTCTGTCCCAGTATGCACTTGGGAGTCCCCATTTGCAAGTTATTATGTTTAGTCTTCTTCATATCTTTTATGATTAATTTATATAATTTTGATACTCATGTACTGCATTGAGGAATAGGGGGGAAGGGGGTTGTTTGACTTTTTACTTGGAGCACTGTCAAGGTTTAGGGAGGGCTCAGGGGCTATTGGTGACAGAATTAAAATAAATCTAAAATCTTAATGGAGTAATTTAGTTTGCTAAATGCTTGTGTCGGTGGACTTTTGTTCACTTCAAGCAGGTTTTGCATTCCTGCACAAGTGTATCATTTACCCCCAAAGGATCCACTCTTTCTTGGGTCCCCTGTTCCTAGTAACAATGACTTCCTAGGCAACGCCACACTCTCTGACTCATCAGTGCTGAAGGATTAATATTTCTTGTAAACAATAACTAAAAGAATAGAAAAGCATGTGTAAAAAACAGTGGACCAATATCTTTGCCCCTCAGCTCTATTCTAAGAGTGAATTCTGTCTAAAGGTGATACAAGAATCAGAGGTCCATGGTCTTTGTCTGACCCCTCCTACTAGCCACTGCATTGGTATATGTTGGGGCCCAAATCCCGATGTTGGAGCACTCAAACAGTGTTGGAGTTCCACAAACCCAGGTGCAGGTGCCCTGACATCGTCCCAAACTAGTAATACTGTTCCCTTAAATAACGGGAAGAAGATTGTGGCCTGTGGCCTCTAACCACCTCAAAAGGTGATAACTCTGATCCATCCGGGTTCAGGGATGCCAACTCCTACACAACTCGACAATGATGTTCTCCTTACAGACCTGGTGGCAACACCGGACAAAGCAATGGCATGCCCACAGACCTGGTGATGTCACTAGATGAGACTACATCTTTGGAGCTGCAATGAATAATCAAGTAGGCAGCTCTCACCGACGCAGCAACCCACTTGATGTGTACTGCACCTTGTTCAACAAATAACTGCCCCAAGCCCAGGAGCTCTCTGCCATTCCTTTCTTGCAGATCTCTGGTTATACTAGGCCTTGTAGTTCCAAAAGACTCTGCAGCATCAAGTACAGTCTCTCAGGGGACTACATCTCTCACAAGTCCTTTCTCCTCCCAGCAGGCTCTGTACTTTCCCAGGCTTCAAAGCAGCATTAGTGCTTCCTTTGTTTTCTGGGTTGATGGGTGGGACTTTCCTTTGGCTGCACACAGCCCTGAAGCATCTATGTCTTCCCTCTCTCCCCTTGCACAGCTGCTCCAGGGTGGTAGCAGCAATAGTGGGTAGGTCAACTGTGGGCCAGGGGCTACACATGCTTGACTAAACTCTGAGGGTCCATGCACACTGGGCTTAAAAGAACACTGCTTCTACAGGAGTTTAGTGTGTTTTTATCTGCCTGTAGAAGCAGTTTAATGTTACCCTATGTGTCCATGCATATTTTAAAGAGGAGGTCCAGCCTGGGTGAAAAAAATTAAAAGTCAGCAACTACAAATACTGTAGCTGCTGACTTTTAATATTAGGGCACTTACCTGTCCAGGGAGCCCGCAATGTTGGCACCTCAGCCGACCTTCAGATCGCATCCCGGGTGCTGTCGCCACCATTTCTGGTAAAGGAACCCAGCAAAGCCTTCACAGCTGGACCCCTACTGCGCAAGCATTAGGCTAGTCTAGTCTTTTTTTTTCCTAGCACAAATGTAATATCCTCTTCTTCATCTTTTGTTTTGTTTTTTTTACAGACATTTATTATAGTCACATTGGCACATTGGCATCCAGTACTGTGGGTGGACTGTTTAATGGAGAACTTACGTTATTTTATGCTAATTGTCTGTTTTCCTCATTTTTTTAATGCAAGCACTTTTGCTGGGGTTTTGTCAACTATTTCAGTGGGTGGACAATTTAATGGATTAGTGAAGCTAGTTTATGATAATGCTTTGCTTAGACCATCTGTCTAAGCATTTATTTTGAGGTTTAGTAAAGTTGATTACAAAAATCAAATTATTTATTCTTTGATCTTTCTTAGTCATACGATTTTATATTAAAATGCAATGCTAAAATATAATGTATCCATGAAACTGGTAACATTGTCTTGTGTTATTTATTTTAAACAGTAAATTTGTTTTGGACCAAGTACAGTACTGTTCATTTATAAAAATCCAATGCATACACTCATCCTGGTGCCCCATCATATTTCTGCAGTACACTGATCACTGATTTTCTGAAACTGATGTATATATTGCACTTCATAATATCATAATACCCTTGTACATGACTTCAGGTATATGCAATAATGCCAGATTCTATTCTAGTTCAGTGTAAACTTTGCTGTATAACCTTTGTCTCTGCATGGTGATGAAAGAATTAAAATAACTGGGCTGTGACGGGACTTCAGGAGTATAAGCTTTGCCAAAAGCAAGTGAAAGTACCCTCTCGGCTATGTACTCCACAATCCGCAAAGATGTTTGAACTTGTAACTTTTCAAGAAACGTTGCCAGTTACAATAAAATAAGGCTAACCCAGAACAAAGGGAAGAATATGCAAACCTATGGCATTTAAAGCCTAACTCTGGTCTAACTGGATTCTTAAACAGCATTGTACACCCAAATCTGTCTAAAAAATGTTTGTTTTTCATTTTAGTTTGCAAGCTGCTGAAACAGTAAATCAAATCCAAATCTGTGATGTCATCATTGCCCTGTTGGTTTCATTTAAAATTAGGGCTAATATTTGTACAAGGCTTACACAGGTGCTGTAACTGGCTGATTAGAAAAGGTAAGATGGTGAAGTTCAGATTTCTTCTCTGATCATCTCACCCAATCAGACAGCCTCATGTAAAATGGGCAACACACATAAGAGTATAAAGTATTCAATTTATATACAGTCAGATACACCCTGTAACAGAGATTGTTCAATTAGAGCCCAACTCACCATTCACCTCTACCCACCAGAGAACCCCTATCAGGTTGGTCATGTGACAATCTGAGTCTTCTATCACTTTGGTATTCTCCCATGGGTGGTCCTGGATGATAAAAATAAAGTTAAGTGAAAGAAAAGAAAAGTTTAAAAAAATTAAAGTTACACACAAGCACTTAACCCCCCCCCCCCAAAAAAAAATAAAAATTGCCCTGCTCACCCTCATGTATATGCACAATTGTAAACACACATGTATGTTGGTTTGCCTACATATGAAAATGTTGATTGTGCTATAAAAGTTATATAAAGTTGTTCACACAGAAGTGAGAGCACTAATGCTAGGGTCATTAACTGATGATCTGTTGAAGATTAAAAGTTTTGACTATGAATGATTTTGGGGACCGAAGTTTGTTGTCATTTCGAGGGCTCATGCAATTATAAGGCTTGACATATGTGGTATCTAGTATTTAATTGATGCAACCTCATCTTTTATTAGTTACCAAAACGTGGGTAAAATATTGTGTTTGTGTGCACTAAAATGAACCGAAAAAGCTATCCAGACAAAGCAGTAGTTAGAGGCAGAGGCGTAACTAGAACCCTCAGGGCCCTGGTGCAAGAAACCATAAAGGGCCCCCCTGAACCCATCTTCTCTCCAAGCCAGGGGCCCTTCCCACTAATCCTGAGGCCCTTGACTCCCATCATGGAGGCCTTTATTACAGACCCTTTCACGTGTTCTGCAGCGGACCCCTTTCCTGCCATCTTGGGTAGGGTTGCCACGTTTTCTTCAAGCCAATCCCAAACACTTTAGCTGGGCACGGCACAATTTTTTCGTAGTATACACTATAAATATATTTTGTAATTAAATAACATTTGTAATCATATGGATTTAATCACAAGAGTCCCCCCTTATATCTGAATCCACAAAATTCCACTTAACATCTGAATCTGCAGAACTCCTATTTTACATCGGAATCTGCAGAGTTCCCCCCTTACATCCAAATCCACAAAATTCCACTTAACATCTGAATCAGCCGAATTTCCCCTTTACATCTGAATCTGCAGCATTCCCATTTTACATCTGAATCTACAGAGTTTCCCCCTTACATTGCAATCCCCAAAACTCTACTTAACATCTGAATCTTCAGAGTTCCCCTTTACGTCTGAATCTGCAGAGTTCCCCATTACATTTGAATCTGCAGAGTTCACCTGAAGACTCAGATGTAAGAGAGGGCTCTGATTTAAGGGGGGACACTGACAACTCTAATATATATAAGGAATGCTGCCTACTGGTGCAAAGGGGAACTCTGATATAAGGAGGTCTGTGGTAACCAGAGCACCCATGTACAACAGAGTTCTCAGCATTCCCCTTTAATCAGGGTTCCAGAGCCCCTTTTAGATCAGAGTCCACAAAATTTCCACTTACACTCTAAGGGGGAGCTCTATGGACTCTAATGTAAAGGGGAGCTATGATGTAAGGGGTGCTCTGGGAACCCTGATTTAAGCTGGGCTGTGATGTAAGAGGGAATGATGTGGACTCTGGTGTAAAGAGGAGCTCCTGTAAGGGGGGTCTCTGCTCACCAAAATCACCCTTACATCAGAGTCCTCAGAGCACCCCTTACATTAGTGTACTCACTCAGAGGCAGGAGAGAGAAGTGAGGGAGGTGGTAGACTTTAGTCACAGTGGATGGATGGTGAGCTCACTCACCCTGGATGGAAGCTCAGGTATCAGCTGTCCGCACCTTTCATCTCCACCATACATCATCTGGCTGCTGGGCTTCAAACTTCCTGCCTACACATCCCTTTTTCTGAGACACAGCACTGCTGGGGATTGTAGTGTGCGTGGGCAGACACAGGAGGAGAGGGTCAGGAGGAGGAGGAGGAGCAGATCCAGCACTCTCTCTCTCCTCCTCCGTCTGTGCGAGGGGGGAAAACTGTCAGGGTTGGCTCTAGCAGTGTGAAAGAGATACTTTCAGCTCAGATGACTGCAGTCAGCAACCCCACTGGAGAGCCACAGTCCAGACTCTTGGGGCACCCCACAGTGGAGGAACAGCACGGCCCGTTAGCAAGTGCGACCCTGGCAGTTCCGCCACTGGTTAGAAGGTTGAAACAATCCCTTTAACAGTGACAGGAGTGCTTACATTGGTCAGGTTTTATTCATTATTATTCATTATGTAAAAGGTTTGTCCCAAAAGGAGAACAAAGTGTTTGCTTTAGCTGCTTATAAAGTTTTATATGGAGTTCAGCTTCATTTGTTAGTCAAGCCCATCTAAATCTGCTAGTCTTACACTACCCTGTCCCCAGACTGTCAATGCTGCTGTCCAAAGGTGTATGCTTTACTACTTCATCCAGGATGCTGATACATTAAAACAGGAAGTGTGTTAAAATAAAAAAAAAAAGAAAGAAAGAAAGAAAACGAATGCAGTCATCACATCTAAGCATTGGTAAGCGTGTTGTTGGGTTTAATACCATTTTAGGCTTATTTCTTTACTGAAACTTTGTGTATTTATACCATTGTGATAATATTGTGTGATATAAAAAATTGGAACTACCACCATTTTATTTTCCAGGGTCTCTGCTTTCAGAAAATTTATATTGTTTGGGGGTTTTAACTAATTTTTGTGTCTAAAATAATTTTTTTAACATGTATGCAAAAAATGCAAAACTTACTCTGGCAGCAAAAGGGTTAAAACATATGCACCAAGAAGATTCAACTGTGGTGAATGTCAGATTCATTGCTTTATATAAATATTCCCAACCTGATGTATCCGTTTACTGTAAAAGCCTAAGGTATGGATTTTGCTGGCACTGACCCACATTTCTATTATACCATATTTGTGTGGATTTTGCATTTCCCAGAGAAAGTTGAGGGCTGAAAGCTTAGTCTCAATTGCAGGACTTACTAAATCTTATAAATCATAGCTCAGTATTGCTCTGTAGACTACATTTTCAATTTTCTATTAAACATTTATTTGCATTGCCTCACAAGTTATATCACATTTATGATAGGTTTCCATGATGTGATCGTTTCATACCCCTGTATCTGTTGGTTTATATCTTGGACTGTTTTCAAAAAGTTGATGGTCAATTTATCAATATCTGAGCCTCCTCGTCTAGGTCTACAGTATGATCATATATAAATTTGTGTAGTTGTTTGTGAAATGATTGAACCATTCTGCCATAAATTGTACTCAGTCAAAGTGTCTGCAACATTGCGACCCATGGCTGTTGCATTGCAATATTTCACATATGTCCATTTACATCTTTTAGACTAATATGTATCTTCTTTTTAGCAGGTCCAAGGACAGAGGGAATTAAAGAGATTATGTCCATATTTAAATGAGTGTGACTCATGACCATTACAGAGAACTGATAATCTCAAAGCAGGAAGATTATAAATGTGAATTAAGCTTGCTGCTCTAAGACTGATATAAATCACTTCAGGTCACAGGTGAGCATTAGATGTAACAAAGAGCATGTGAACCCCTAAACATGCATTTAATAAAAGAATGTTTTTATGAAGCAATGGTGCTGAAAAGTCCCTCAAGTTAGTGGGTTGGGTTTGTTGAGGACAACTTGGGCTGAGTTCCCAGTCACTCTGGAAATAAGGCTACTTTCACACTGAAGCGGCAGCCACGGTCGCGGTAAAACCCTGCTAGTTTTAGCGGAGTTTTACCAGCGATATGGCTCCGCTATGCGGGCGGAAGCGCTGCGCTTTTAACCCCCTACAAGGGGTTAGTAAGGGGTTAAAAGTGCCGGCGCTCTGCGCTACCGAGGCGGTGTGCAGCCGCTTCGGAAGCACTTGCCATTCATTTTGGCAGGGGGCCATACACCGCTCCCCTCACCGCCCCAAAGATGCTGCTTGCAGGACTTTTTGTAACGTCCCGCAAGCGCACCACCCCAGTGTGAAAGCACTCAGGGCTTTCACATTGGGGTGGATTGGGGGGTATTTTTGAGGCGCTTTACAGACACTATATTTAGCTAAGTAGAGTCTGTAAAATGCCTCAGTGTGAAAGGAGCCTAATGGTCTTTGTAATACTGTTTTGTGTAGTTTCATCAAAGTATTGTAGTAGCAATGACCGTGTTTTACATACTACACACTATAGAACAATAGTAATTAATAATCATTTTTATATTGAAATTAGTTTGTCATTAGGATGAAATGTTTTTTTGTAGTTTTAAGGAATCAGTAAATCAAAACCACAATTTTTTGTTTTATTATATACACAATTGTAGTAAATTCAACAACACATTAAAAGTAAATAAAATGTGAATTTTGAAACCTCCCAATACATGGGAAGATGGCAACTATAAGGCCTAAAGCATATGGGTCTAGAAGTAAGGTGAATACAACAGTTGCATCTCGCCCATAGGTGTGTGCAGCCTCTTGCATTTTGGTGTGCACTTCAAAGATCTGGTAATCCGAGGAAAGTGTGACTCCGTAAAATGTCTGAGATGA
>BLSH010510647.1:409594-423355 GCA_018402905.1 Glandirana rugosa
AAAAATAAAAAAAAAATAAAACCCCCAGAAATGAATTCTCATCATCCGTAAACGCGGCCACTTTTGCGCAAACCAATCAATAAACGCCGATTGCGATTTTTTTTATCGCAAATATGAGGAAGAATATAAATCGGCCAAAAACGGTGAAAAAAAATGTTTTTTTATATTTTTTTTTTGGATTTGAATTTTAGCAAAAAGTAACAAATTTGGTTTTTTTTGCAAAATGGTCGCTCTTCTTTTGTTTATAGCGGCGATCAGAAATGACGCAGAGGCGATCAAATACCACCAAAAGAAAGCTCTATTTGTGGGAAAAAAAGGACGCAAATTTTGTTTGGGTACAACGTCGCACGACCGCGCAATTGTCAGTTAAAGCGACGCAGTGCCGAATCGCAAAAAGTGCTCTGGTCCTAAAGCTGCAAAACCTTCCGGGGCTGAAGTGGTTAAAGGCAGTCAGGGTGCCATTGTCTAGCCTGTAGAGGTATGTGCATCCCTCCATGCATATGCCTCCCCAGACCATCACTGATCCACCACCAAACCCAGGGCTGGTACAAGGATTTTTGACACCCTAGGCGAAACCTCATTTTGCCGCCACCCTTGGCTCCACCCCTGTCTCCACCCCCTTTGCCCTGCCCATGTATATGGTGGAGATTTTTGTGACACCTTCCAATGTCCTCCGACCACCACAGCTTTCACCACCATCCTCTTCCCATCCACCAGCCAGCAAGATAACCTCTTCACCTCCCAGTGTCCTAGCGCTGCCTCAGGTTTTCTTCTGACCCCCGCCAGCATCACTTCTGCTCCTGCAGCCAGCATTGTTGCTGCATCATCTCTGCTCCTGCAGCACTGTTTCATTGTTCCTTCCTGCCCCCGCCAGTAGTACTCCCGCTCTCACAGCCAGCATCACTCCCGCTGCTGTCAAAAACAGCTCTGTCATCCAGTGGCGTAGCATGGGTTGTCAGCACCTGTGGCAAGGCAAGCAATGTAAGCCCCCTAACCCACGGACTTTTAGCACTCCCTGAGTCCCTTCGAATCTTACAGTATTAAACCCCTTATGGTACATTTTAGGATGTATCACTCTTTCTCTTTGTTTACTTTCTTTACCCTATTTCTTATTTTTTTCCCATCTCTCCTGCTATCCCTCCTTTTCCCCTCTCTCTATCCTCCTTTCTTATTCTCTCTCTCCCTTTTTCTTTGTTCCCCCCTTTCCCTCTCTCTTTCGTGGCTTCTCTCTTTTTATTCCTTCTCTTACTCCTTCTTTTCCTCTCTCACCTCCTCTCCCCCCCATCCCTCTACAACATGCCCATTTATTGCATTATTTAATAAAATTCTAACTATATATATATATATATATATATATATATATATATATTAATATATACACATGTGATGTATTTATTAACACCTCTCACATTTTTGTAAATATTTTATTATCTTTTCATGTGACAACAATGAAGAAATGGCACTTTGCTACAATGTAAAGTATTGAGTGTACAGCTTGTATTATTTTCCAGCACTGCCTTAACCCTCTTGGGCATGGAGTTCACCAGAGCTTCAAAGGTTGCCACTCGAGTCCTCTTCCACTCCTCCAGGATGACATCACAGAGCTGGTGGATGTTAGAGACCTTGCACTCCTCAATCTTTCATTTGAGGATGCCCCACAGATGCTCAATAGGGTTTAGGTCTGGAGACATGCTTGGCCAGTCCATCACCTTTACCCTCAGCTTCTTTAGCAAGGCAGTGATCGTTTTGGAGGTGTGTTTGGGGTCGTTATCATGTTGGAATACTGCCCTGCAGCCCAGTCTCCAAAGGGAGGGGATCATGCTCTGCTTCAGTATGTCACAGTACATGTTGGCATTCATGGTTCCCTCAATGAACTGTAGCTCCCCAGTGCTGGCAGCACTCATGCAGCCCAAGCCGATGACACTCCCACCACCATGCTTGACTGTAGGCAAAACACCCTTGTCTTTGTACTCCTCACCTGGTGCCCACGACACACGCTTGACACCATCTGAACCAAATACGCTTATCTTGGTCTCATCAAACCACAGGACATGGTTCCAGTAATCCATGTCCTTAGTCTGCTTGTTTTCAGCAAACTGCGGGCTTTCTTGTGCATCATCTTTAGAAGAGGCTTCCTTCTGGGATGACAGCCACGCAGACCAATTTGATGCAGTGTGCGGCATATGGTCTGAGCACTGACAGGTTGACCCCTCACCCCTTCAACCTCTGCAGCAATGCTGGCAGCACTTATGCATCTATTTCCCAAAGCCAACCTGTGGATATGACGCTGAGCATATGCACTCAACTGCTTTGTTTGACCATGGCGAGGCCTGTTCTGAGTGGAACCTGTCCTGTTAAACCGTTGTATGGTCTTGGCCACCGTGCTGCAGTTCAGTTTCAGGGTCTTGGCAATCCTCTTATAGCTTAAGCCATCTTTATGTAAAGCAAGAATTCTTTTTTTTCAGATTCTCAGAGAGTTCTTTGCCATGAGGTGCCATGTTGAACTTGCAGTGACCAGTATGAGAGAGTGAGAGCGATAACACCAAATTTAACACACCTGCTCCCCATTCACACCTGAGACCTTGTCACATGATACCGGGGAGGTAAAAGGGCTAATTGGGCCCAATTTGGAAATGTTCACGTAAGGGTCTACTCACTTTTGTTGCCAGCGGTTTAGCCATTAATGGCTGTGAGTTGAGTTATTTTGAGGGGACAGCAAATTTACACTGTTATACAAGCTGTATACTCACTACTTTACATTGTAGCAAAGTGTCATTTCTTCAGTGTTGTCACATGGAAAGATAGAATAAAATATTTACAGAAATGTGAAGGGTGTTCTCACTTTTGTGAGATACTGTATATGCACAGTGTGTGTGTGTGTGTGTACAGTATGTATCTCTCCTGCATTGATTCTGTCTGGAAGAGGAGAGCTGCCTTGTAGTGGAGGTGTGCTGTGCAGTGTAGGGGAGGTGTGCTGTGCAGTGTAGTGGAGGTGTGCTGTGGAGTGTAGTGGAGGTGTGCTGTGCAGTGTAGTGGAGATGTGATGCGCAGTGTACTTGAGGTGTGCTGTGCAGTGTAGTAGGATCATGATGTCCAGGATGGCATAGCTGTATGACAGGTGGGGGGAGGGGGATGATGTTTGGAAGTCCTGCAGATCTCATTATCCATAGAACACACAGTAAATGTCCATTTCTCCACCCACATTATCCTCCTGTCTCTGTGTGTGTTAAAACTTGCACAGCACAGACCTGCTTGGTGCCACCTGCTTCATGATGTCCGCTTGCTCCTCCAGCCCTCCACTTATTGAGATCGTGACCAACCCCGTCTCCTGTTCACTGCAAAGCCGCCACTTCTCTCTGAGCTGTGCTGTCAGAGGCGCTGCCTGTGTCACGGGCAAGAGCCATTGCAATGTCACTTGGGGTGAGTGGAACGGCTTCCCCCCATGCTACTACAGCACTGCTGTCATCCATCCCTGACATCCCAGCCGGCCGACTTGTCACTTCCTTCTACCACCGGCTTGTCAGTTTTGCCAGATGCTTCCACCTCCTCCCTACCAGAGGCCTTGGCTGCATTTAGGTGGCAGTGTGCCCTAGGCGGCCGCCTAGTTTGCCTAGTGGTAGCACCAGCCCTGACTAAACTGGTCATGCTGAACGATGTTATAGGCAGCATAATGCTCTCCATGACTTCTCCCGACCCTTTCACGTCTGTCACATGTGCTCAGGGTGAACCTGATCTCTTCTGTGAAAAGCACACGGCACTAGTGGCGGACCTGCCAATTCTTTTGTTCAATGGCAAATGCTCCACGGTCCCGGGCAGTGAGCTCAGGGCCCATTAGAGGACGTCGGGCCCTCAGGCCACCTTCATGAAGTCTGTTTCTGATTGTTTGGTCAAAGACATTCACACCAGTTGCCTGTTGGAGGTCATTTTGTAGGGCTTTGGCAGTTTTCATCCTGTTCCTCCTTGCACAAAGGAGCAGATACCGGTCCTGCTGATGGGTTAAGGACCTTCTATGGACTTGTCCAGCTCTCCTAGAGTAACTGCCTGTCTCCTGAAATCTCCTCAATGCTCTTGAGACTGTGCTGGGAGACACAGCAAACCTTCTGGCAATGGCACATATTGATGTGCCATCCTGGAGGAGTTGGACTGCCTGTGCAACCTCTGTAGGGTCCAGGTATCACCTCATGCTACCAGTAATGACACTGACCCTAGCCAAATGCAAAACTAGTGAAAAACAGAAAAATTAAGAGTAGTGAAAAAATGTCAGTGGCCTCCACCTGTAAAACCGTTCCTGTTTCGGATGTTGTCTCATTGTTGCCCATCTAATGCACTTGTTGTTAATTTCAAGCAGCTGAAACAGATTAACAACCCCCTCTGGTACTTAACTGACCAGATCAATATTGCAGGAGTTTAATTGACTTGATGCTATACTCTGATTAAAAAGTGTCCCTTTAATTTTTTTGAGCAATGTAGAATAATAAAACCAAATAAATTAGAAAAGCTAAATGAGAAAACCTAAACATGGGTAGTATAAACTCTGCTGTTTCAGCAACATTTCCATGCAGGCTGTTGGAATCAAGCACTGCCTTTATCAAACATGATTTAGTTGTAAGTCTGTGATAATGAAACAGAATGATGTGTAATTGCACCGCTAAGTGACCTAAAAGTGTTAATGACTTGGCCACAGAAGCTTACTTCCTCTTTATCAGTCTCTTATGCGGTTATTAAAGTGTGGGTTTTCTTTGGAACAAATATCTGTAGCAGTGAAACAACAGTGACACTTTGTTTATGTTATTTCAAGTAGATTTTTCAGAGTCGTCCAATCCTTTCTGTTTTCCTTCTCTTCAACTTGAGGACAACTCCAGCCAAACAGCTAAATCCACTTTTAAACCTGTTTATGGGAAGTATTTTACCTGCCAAAGAATTTGTAAAGTACTGCACATACTCTTGTGACCATCTCTGTTCTCCCTGTCTCTGCTGCACTATGTTGCTGCATAGAGAGTAACAAATTCTGAAGACTAGCGATACTGCCAAGACTCCTGCCAGCTCTTTACTAATAAACATGTAAGGGGGCTTCTGATTGGCTGGGTGTTGGCGCCAACAGCTGCAAGTCCCAACCCCGCTTCCTCTTGGATAGAACAAAAACCCACTTTCTTTTAGTCCTCTACCTTGGCCATATTGTGCCCATCTCCTTGCCAGAGAACTTCACGCAACATCCCCGGCCATTAGTCTTTATATTCTGGTACAATATTTTTATTGAGATAAGTATAACATCTTGACAAATGTTCACCCGCGCAGGGGTGCAGTTCAGTGAGCATAGCAACCATTTGAATTTTATGGGTATTAGCTGTCTACTGGGCGGCCTTATGGGGCAACCCATAGGTCCCTATAGATCGTCAGGGCATGAGGGCCAACTAACTAGGGCCCAAGATGCAGGTGCACTGGATCGCCGCGGAGGGAAATGCATGTACTGGTCCAATGGATCCTCCTGCCACAGGTCAGGGTGAACATTCGGCAGAGATACAAAAAGAAAAAAGTTTAAAATGTAGCAACGGTGGCGACGGTGGAAGTTAGGACGTGGGTGGTGCCAAGATCCCTTTAGTCACACACATTGTATAAGCAGCACCAGGATCCTGTATAGAGCAGAGTAGAGCTTGTGTCTCCTGAGGCCCGGACACCACACCTGAGGGGAGCCGTGCTGGAAAGATCTCTTCTGTTTTGCTGGCAATTCCTTTGTGGGCATTCGACCGTCCAGTTGATCCAGTCAAACATCACCCTCACCAGTACCTAGCACTTTTTGACCTCTGAATGAAAAGCAGTATGTTCATTTTTTCTGGTGAGTGGGGACACAAAGGGGTTCTGGCACCTGTCACTTTGTACAACGATTCAATTTTGGAGCACTTTGAAGCACATTGTCACCTTTTAAGGCACTGAAGACACTTTCAAGATTATTTCTTTGCATTTTATTAGTGTATGAATTGCACATATGGACATTTATTGATACTTTTGTATGGACAATTTAAATATTAATCATATTTTATTAATTATATTACTGTCGCCGGTATAGGGGAGGCTCTGCATATTGTCACAGCCATTTCTAACAGCAGGTATACACCTGAGCGCAGCTGCCCCCTGTTTTCACATAACATTTTTTAATCATATTTGGCACTTGTGCAGGGTAGGCGCTGCTTACCAAGCTAGTCAACAGTGGGCACTTGTCAACCAGTGGTGGGCCCTAAATTCGAGGATCCAGGGTCGCCCTATAGCAAAGGAGACCAAGGGCGGCCATAGGCATAATCTCGATTGCAGAAGGAGAAAGAGAGAGAAGAGAAAGAGGCAAGGAAGTAAGGGTCAAGATATAGAGAAAGGAGGGGGGGGAGGGGGAGTCTTTCAGGAGGGGGAAGTGGCAGGACCATACTCAAGAGAGGTCCAGACTGCCCGGGTGCAAAGTGGGAAGAGCATAGGACCACCAAGATGACCATCATTTAAGGAATTTAGAGTGAGATTCATTTAGAATACTCAACATTTTCCCATTGATCATGAGACCAGTTAGAGTGCTTTTCGCCATTGTAAACAGAACAGAGCGGTTCCTCCAAGCTCTGGCTATAATCTGTTTGGCTGCGATAAACAAATAAGTTGCCAGTTTCTGTTGGTAAGGAAACAAGCCCTGAATCGGGCAGTGCAACAAGGCAAGTTTAGCATCTCTGTGTATGGGTATATGAAATAAGGAGTGTAGGAGTCCAAACAACCTGGACCAAAACCCTTTCAGGCGGTGACAAGCCCATCAAATATGTTTTGCCCCATTGGCCACACCCTCTAAAGCATTGGTCATTATAGGATGCATTTGTGCTCGCTTTCCGGGCCGGGACCGGGACCGTAGAAGGACTTTCTATGCAGGTTCTAGAGTAGCCATGTTGAAGGGGCATTTAGCCACAGAGGACCAAGCCTTGTTCCAGTCCTCTGGTTCGATAAGGGCCTTATAAGGTGCGGCCCTGGGCAAGTCTATAGCATTTAGAGAAGAATAGATTTTCGAGATAGCCCCTGGGGCACCAGGGGAATGGAGGCAAAGGTGCTCAAAAAATGTTTTTTGGAAAGGATAAGAGGAGTTGCATCTCAAGAGACCCAGTGGCTTAGTTGAGCATAACACCGAGGGTGCCTCATGGGTATCTTGGAAGGAAGACGAGGAGGGAGAATGCGGGACCAGAGAAAATGTTGGACCTCCATGAAGTCATGGGAGGAACACCAATAGAATGAGTTTGCTTGATCAAGGCCCAGCGGAAACAGGGGGTTGTTAAGAAGAGGAAGGAGTGGTAGAAAGCGGGACATAAGCTTACCTGAGTAGTAGACAGAGTCCCAGAGTTTTAAGCTATGACGCATAAGCGGGCTAAGAGAGGAGGGGCGCAGCTTATAAGGAAGCCACAATAGAGCCGAAAGAGGAATGGGCACTGTTAGGGAGTTACAGGAGCATCCACAGCCATAGACGTGCACAGGGGGTGTACCAGGTGTGCCTGGGAACACCCTAATCACTATGTGCATTATCGATCCTCCCCACTTCCTGCCCCCCCCCCCTGAAGTGCTGTTGGATTCCCTCCTATCCCCCCCGGGGGATGTTTCAAGATGGAGAGCGGGGAAAGTGGCTCGTAAATAGTGCCTTTTCTAAGTGAACACAGTGAACACACTCACTTGCCGTGTCCATCCATAACCGAAGCATAGTAAACTGCATTTACTATGCTTCGGTTTATGACTGAACAGGAAGCCACTCATCACAGGGCTCTTCCCATTCATTCACTGTCCAGTGCAGCTGAGGATGCGGAGAAAGGCATGTGTGTTTGAGCTTTTGGGTGCACACCCTAATGCAATAGGCTGCGCACACCTATATCCACAGCAGAATGTCGGAGGTTGCATGGAGCAAGATTAATTGGGAGATCTGGGCAGCCTGATAGTACTTAGCTAAATTAGGTACCCCTAGGCCTCCTCACAATCTATGTCTGTAAATGGTGGAACACGACACCTGGGGAAGTTGAAAAGCCCAAATGAAGAATAGGACCTTATTCTGCAATAATCATAGGAAAAAGGAAGGGGCAGATTAGCATTTATATTCAAACAAAGGAATGTCCACTTGAAAGATATAGTTTCCTCACTTTATTGGTGTTCTTCAAATAATTGGCATTAATACATCACATCACATAGACCTACTATTTCGGGTCGCTTGGCATTACTTTTCCAATCACACATACAGTATGGTGGACATACCATAACAGTCATTATGTGAAAGCAGCACATTACACAGCACTCTTAAATTGATATGAAACTTGCTAATTGTCATAATTCATTCACATAAATCATATGTATCATGCCACTGTATTTTTTTTTTGTTTAAATCATCCAAGTGTGTTATTCCTGCAGAGCTGTTGTGTAATCACTAGAGTTTGGTGAATGGTTCGAGCTGAGCAAAAGTTTGGCGAACACCCGAATTTGCAGGATGTTTGGTAGGTATTCGGCCTGCCAAATGACCTGTAATGTACTGCGTGCTGCACAGTGCATTCTAAGTCCTGATTGGCAAAAGCTTTGCCCAATCAGGGCACAGTTAATAGCTGGTTGTTATTTAACAAGGCCGGAAAGCTGGTGTCACAGATAGAGGACGGAAGACCCCTGTGAATGACAGGCTCGGAACCAGCAACGAGGCTTGCAGCGCACTCGGCGTCCTCTACGCCTAGAGTATCCTGGAATCTGATACATGAGGAGTGTTGGCCATAGTGGCTTTCCATCATACGCATTTTCCTGTTGCTGTAAAGGGACCTAAGGCTGCTACCATGGAGTACCAGATCAACATCAGATCCTGGGTAAGCCTACGGCTTAATGAGCAGTGGGAGACTTGAATATTATGCACGAATCTCCAACGGCAGATTCTGCTGGCGGTGAGTCTATGGAACTTTTTTCCTTCCACATTATGTGCCATACATAGGATCAGCATTTTTGTCTCCCCACTTGCTCTCCAATACACACACCAATACCGTCTAATTGAGGATCATACATGCCCCAGGGCTATTTTGGTGAACACACACTATGTCCAGTTGGTGCAGGGCGTCCTAGCCCCCGTGGTCTGTTTGACTGGTATCTATACCACAGACTTAGGAAAGCTATTGAAGAAGGACTTAGCCCTCACCTAAGACCACCCAAGTCCAGGTGGTCGCTATACTGATCTATCTCCACTTCAGTGTGTCAGCTCACCATTACCACTGACTGTAACCCCTAACCAGGAGGGACATCTATGTCCACTTGTCCTAGAATCTAGGTGAAGTTATGTTTTCTGCACACATGTTGGACTCACATCCACGTCATCCTATTAATTATACTAACCAGGGGTCAACAATTAACCCTTATTGTGATCACTCCTCATCATGATTGTTTTACTTTTACCAAGTCTTCATTGACTGACTCTGCTTGGCATCTCAGCCACACCCCATCACAACCAAACTAACAGGGCCTTTTCCGAGTTGTCCAGGACTTCCACCGGGGTCTAGCACCGCATAACCACACCCATACCGGAGGCCTCTGGAAGGACACTCCATATTAACCTCCTCTCCCCCCCAGGGTGGTGCTACAACCCCGTGCATCTGGATTTTATTTTTATCTTGTTTTGTGTTCCCCCTTGTGTGTGTCCTCACGGTGTGTTGTCTCTGTTGCTCAGGAGACCCTCGGTCTCCACACGGGCTTAGTGGTGTAACTCTTATCTATATGCATTGTGTTTATTGGAATTGTAATTTTACATGATGAAATTATTAAAGTGATTTTCTTACTTGCTGGTGTCTACTGCCCGTCCCTCACCAAACAACCTCTTGGTCCTTTGTGGCTCACACAGAGGACACCCTTGTTGTTTAATTGTGTATCTTTGCTTAAGTTTGAGGGGCACCTAAGTGGGTGAGTGGCATAAACTAGCAAATTTATTTAGTATCACCTTACCTGTCATTTTTCTTGTCGAGTCTCTGATCGGTTCTATGCCAATCACATGACTAAAAAAAACAGTTTCAGAAGAGTAGCTCAAATGAAATTATAAATATTAAATAACTGTTTTACAGCCCCCTATAAATCTTATTATTGAACATCACATGTGTATTTTTTGTTCATTAATATGATGTAGGCAGAGAGTAAAAGATGATTGACATTAACATTCATTTTGTTCAGATGGCATCTGCATGAGGGGCGTTGCTAGGTGGGAAAAAGACCAGGGGCTTCAGCCTGAAGTCCAAACCTGGGGGGTGGGTGTAAAGGGGGGAGCGGCACTGGGAGAGGGGGTAGGCTGCCTGGCTCACCAGTGCCCATCAATGCTGACCACTAAACTGACCTACACTGGCACATACACTGACCTAGCTGACACCTACACTGACCAACCTGACACATACCTGACCTACAATATATACTTAATATATTCCATATAGAATGCAATGTTTTTACTGTCTGACTCTGAGGCTCTAATATTGGAGGAGTCAGATGGCATGGTGTGATCCACGCACAGTAAAAGCTTAAAAGGGTACCCTTAGTCAGGAAGGATTGTGTTCAAGTTAACTTACTTTGCTCTGACAGTGACTGTTCCACAGTCTCAGAGTCAGTCAGTCTCAGCAGACAGGCAGACTCAGTCGGCTCCTTGTCCGTGGGTTTAAGGCAGACGAGCTGTGTTTCAGACAGTTGTTTCCTCCTGGAGTCTGTCGGTCCTCCTGTTCTCCCACCCCACCTCGACCCACGCTGCCTGGTACACGGAGAGGTCTTCTAGCCCCTCCCTCAGAGATCACTCCGCACTGCACTACAGCAGAAGTCAGGATGAGTGAGTGCCCTGGCCGGACCTACACAGACTCAGTCATGTTACATACAGCCTAAGAGGATGACTGACTGAGCAGCAGTGACGAGCGGAGTCATTCAGACTCATCATTCATCAATATTATAAAAAAAAAGTCAGTGGCGGCCGCAGACACTTCAGGCACTGCTAGCGAACACTGGTGTCCGGGAGCAGACACATTGCCGATCCATGCAAGTCGGCAGTTGGGGCTATCAGTACAATTTGACCCGGGGCTTTTCGGGGGCCCACTCGGGGCATCCAAGGCTCTTTTTCTAATTTATAATTATTAGAAATTAAATTAAATTGTATATTTTTCATACTAATTTATATAAAAACTAAGCTTTTTTGTGAGTTTCTTAGTGAATGTAATAAGCATACTATATCCCGTCCTCATAGTGTTTAGCAATAGGAGTACATGGAGAAAGGAGGGAGGGAGGGGAGTGTCATTTACCATTGTGTATACGCCCAAATGTGTAACTCTATACAGTATCTCACAAAAGTGAGTACACCACTCACATTTTTGTAAATATTTTATTCTATCTTTTTATGTGACAACACTGAAGAAATGACACTTTGCTACAATGTAAAGTAGTGAGTGTACAGCTTGTATAGCAAATTTGCTGACCCCTCAAAATAACTCAACACACAGCCATTAATGTCTAAACCTCTGGCAACAAAAGTGAGTACACCCCTAAGTGAAAATTTCCAAATTGGGCACTAATAGCCATTTTCCCTCCCCGGTGTCATGTTACTTGTTAGTGTTACAAGGTCTCAGGTGTGAATGGGGAGCAGGTGTGTTAAATTTGGTGTTATTGCTCTCACTCTCTCATACTGGTCACTGGAAGTTCAATATGGCACCTCATTGGCAAAGAACTCTCTGAGGATGGGAAAAAAATAATTTTTGCTCTACATAAAGATGGCCTAGGCTATAAGAAGATTGGCAAGACCCTAAAACTGAGCTACAGCACGGTGGCCAAGACCATACAGCGATTTAACAGGACAGGTTTCACTCAGAACAGGCCTCACCATGATCGACCAAAGAAGTTGAGTGCATGTGCTCAGCGTCATATCCAGAGCTTATCTTTGGGAAATAGAAGTATGAGTGCTTCCAGTATTGCTGCAGAGGTTGAAGGGGTGGGGGGGTCAGCCTTTCAGTGCTCAGACCATACGCCACACACTGCATCAAATTGGTCTTCATGGCCATTGTACCAGAAGGAAGCCTCTTCTAAAGATGATGCACAAGAAAGCCCACAAACAGTTTGCTGAAGACAAGCAGACTAAGGACTTGGATTACTGGAGCCATGTCCTGTTGTCTGATGAGACCAAGAAAAACTTATTTGGTTCAGATGGTGTCAAGTGTATGTGGTGGCAACCAGGTGAGGAGTACAAAGACAAGTGTGTCTTGCTTACAGTCAAGCATGGTGGTGGGAGTGTCATGGTCTGGGGCTGCATGAGTGCTGCTGGCACTGGGGAGCTACAGTTCATTGAGGGAACCATGAATGGCAACATGTACTGTGACATACTGAAGCAGAGCATGATTCCTTCCCTTCGGAGACTGGGCCACAGGGCAGTATTCCAACAGGATAACGACCCCAAACACACCTCCAAGACGACCACTGCCTTGCTAAAGAAGCTGAGGGTAAAGATGAGGACTGGCCAAGCATGTCTCCAGACCTAAACCCTATTGAGTACCTGTGGGGGAATCTTCAAATGGAAGGTGGAGAAGCGCAAGGTCTTTAATATCCACCAGCTCTGTGATGTCATCATGGAGGAGTGGAAGCAGAGGCGGCTCTTTAATTAGACAAATTAAGCGGTTGCCTAAGGCCTCACACTCACAGGGGCTGCCTAATTTGCCTGACGGAGCAAGGGGAGAGCTCAGCATCGGGAAAAATGATGCCGCTGCCTGCGATGTGTGGGGCCAATAGTGTGGGGCCAATAGTGTGGGGCTAGGATGCTGCACTAACACTAGCTGGACTGCCTCTCTCTCCCATCTTTATCCCGGGCTGCACGGAGGGAGAATTGAGTTAAGTCACTGCCCCTCGGGCCCCTTTACTGCCCCTAAAAAGGTCTGCACCAGCGATGAAGAGAGGAAACCATCTCATTGGCTGGTCCAGGGACCAATGAGCTGCAGGATGCGGGGTTAACTGGTAGATGAAGCACCGCCCTGCACATGTCACTGCCAGTAATGACGTCAGTCTAAAGAACTCAGGGGACCCCTCTGTTCGCCCCCCTTGCTTCTGTTCCCCCCCCTTTACCCACTAGTATACACCCACCTCCCGCAAGTCTTTTCTTAGTTAAATACCATGTTAAACTTAATGTCATATCTCTCAAGATATCTAGCTGACAATTTTGCTGTTAATCTATGCATTATTATTTCTCTGTCTTGACTGAAAAATTTCAATAAAATGTCTTTAAAAAAAAAAAAAAGAACTTGGGAATCGAGGTGAGTCCAGTGACAGGAAGGATACATTTTATTGCACACTGATACAGTCAGGTCCATAAATATTGGGACATCTACACAATTCTAATCTTTTTGGTTCTATATACCACCACAATGGATTTCAAATGAAACTAACAAGATGTGCTTTAACTGTAGACTTCAGCTTTAATTTGAGGGTATTTACATCCAAATCAGGTGAACGGTGTAGGAATTACAACAGTTTGTATATGTGCCTCCCACTTCGACCTGACTGTATGATCGCTCTGTCCACCGCCCAGCCCCTGAATGCAAACAACTCCTCTTCCATGTGACCGGTCACCGGACCGACACCCGGAGACATCACAGGTTATCCCGAATAACACAAAGGAGCACAGAACACTTCCGCCCCTTTCTCTCTATCCCCCATCTTCCACCCCTCTCCCTCCCCCTCTCTCTCTCTTCCACCCATCTTTCTCCCCCATTTACTTCTATCTCCCTCCCACCTCTCTCC
>BLSH010510647.1:432998-454631 GCA_018402905.1 Glandirana rugosa
ACACACGTCAGAGACAGTAGAGGACATCGTACACGCGTCAGAGACCAGTAGAGGACATCATACAGACGTCAGAGACCAGTAGAGGACATCATACACGCGTCAGAGACCAGTATGACCAGAGACTGCGCACATGCTACAGGAGATGACAGAGACTGCACACATACTACAGGAGATGACCATAGACTGCACACATACTACAGGAGATGACCTGAGACTGTCCACATGCTACAGGAGATGACCAGTGACTGCAGACATACTACAGGAGATGACCAGAGACTGCACACATACTGCAGGAGATGATCAGAGACTGCACACATACTACAGGAGGTGACCAAAGACTACGCACATACTACAGGAGATGACCAGAGACTGCGCACATACTACAGGAGATGACCAGAGACTGCAGACATACTACAGGAGATGACCAGAGACTGCGCACATGCTACAGGAGACGACCAGAGACTGCACACATACTACAGGAGATAACCAGAGACTGCACACATGCTACGGGAGATGACCAAAAACTGCACACATAGTACAGGAGATGACCAGAGAGTGTGCACATACTACAGGAGATGACCAGAGACTGCACACATACTACAGGAGATGACCAGAGACTGCGGACATACTACAGGAGATGACCAGAGACTGCAGACATACTACAGGAGATGACCAGAGACTGCAGATATACTACAGGAGATGACCAGAGACTGCGCGCATACTACAGGAGATGACCAGAGACTACAGACACACTAGAGGAGATGACCAGAGACTGCAGACATACTACAGGAGATGACCAGAGACTGCACACACGCAGTGATTGCAGTTGGTTGCCTAAGGTTACAATCTATCATTACCACTCACTGACTGATTGCTAGAGGTTACTGCACATTACTTCTGCTCACTGAATGGTTGCTATAGATTACAGCACATCATTACCACTCACTGTTTGCTAGAGGTTTCAGCACAACATTACGGCTCGATTGGTTGCTAGAGGTTACTGCACATCATTACTGCTAACTGACTGGTTGCTAGAGATTACAACAGATCACTATTGTTCACCGATTGATTGACATAGGTTACTGCATGTCATTACCACTCACTGAGCAGTGGAGCAATCCCAAATATTTGAGCATGTAAAGAAGCACATTAATACACATACTGCAGGAGAGGGTGAGGGACTGCGCACATACTACAGGAGATGACCAGAGACTGCGCACATACTACAGGAGATGACCAGAGACTGCGCACATACTACAGGAGATGACCAGAGACTGCACACACGCAGTGATTGCAGTTGGTTGCCTAAGGTTACAATCTATCATTACCACTCACTGACTGATTGCTAGAGGTTACTGCACATTACTTCTGCTCACTGAATGGTTGCTATAGATTACAGCACATCATTACCACTCACTGTTTGCTAGAGGTTTCAGCACAACATTACGGCTCGATTGGTTGCTAGAGGTTACTGCACATCATTACTGCTAACTGACTGGTTGCTAGAGATTACAACAGATCACTATTGTTCACCGATTGATTGACATAGGTTACTGCATGTCATTACCACTCACTGAGCAGTGGAGCAATCCCAAATATTTGAGCATGTAAAGAAGCACATTAATACACATACTGCAGGAGAGGGTGAGGGACTGCGCACATACTACAGGAGATGACCAGAGACTGCACACATACTACAGGAGATGACCAGAGACTGCGGACATACTACAGGAGATGACCAGAGACTGCAGACATACTACAGGAGATGACCAGAGACTGCACACATACTACAGGAGATGACCAGAGACTGCGCGCATATTACAGGAGAATACCAGAGACTACAGACACACTAGAGGAGATGACCAGAGACTGTAGACATACTACAGGAGATGACCAGAGACTGCACACATACTACAGGAGATGACCAGAGACTGCACACATACTACAGGAGATGACCAGAGACTGCGCTCATGCTACAGGAGATGATCAGAGACTGCGCACATACTATAGGGGATCACCAGAGACTGCAGACATACTACAGGAGATGACCAGAGACTGCACACATACTACAGGAGATGACCAGAGACTGCGCACATACTACAGGAAATGACCAGAGACTGCACACATACTACAGGAGATGACCAGAGACTGCAGACATACTACAGGAGATGACCAGAGACTGCACACATACTACAGGAGATGATCAGAGACTGCGCGCATACTACAGGAAATGACCAGAGACTGCACACATACTACAGGAGATGACCAGAGACTGCATACATACTACAGGAGATGACCAGAGACTGCGCACATGCTACAGGAGATGATCAGAGACTGCACACATACTATAGGAGATGACAGAGACTGCACACATACTACAGGAGATGACCATAGACTGCACACATACTACAGGAGATGACCTGAGACTGTCCACATGCTACAGGAGATGACCAGTGACTGCAGACATACTACAGGAGATGACCAGAGACTGCACACATACTGCAGGAGATGACCAGAGACTGCACACATACTACAGGAGGTGACCAAAGACTACGCACATACTACAGGAGATGACCAGAGACTGCACACATACTACAGGAGATGACCAGAGACTGCAGACATACTACAGGAGATGACCAGAGACTGCACACATACTACAGGAGATGACCAGAGACTGCGCGCATACTACAGGAAATGACCAGAGACTGCACACATACTACAGGAGATGACCAGAGACTGCATACATACTACAGGAGATGACCAGAGACTGCGCACATGCTACAGGAGATGATCAGAGACTGCACACATACTATAGGAGATGACAGAGACTGCACACATACTACAGGAGATGACCATAGACTGCACACATACTACAGGAGATGACCTGAGACTGTCCACATGCTACAGGAGATGACCAGTGACTGCAGACATACTACAGGAGATGACCAGAGACTGCAGACATACTACAGGAGATGACCAGAGACTGCGCACATGCTACAGGAGATGACAGAGACTGCACACATACTACAGGAGATGACCATAGACTGCACACATACTACAGGAGATGACCTGAGACTGTGCACATGCTACAGGAGATGACCAGTGACTGCAGACATACTATAGGAGATGACCAGAGACTGCACACATACTGCAGGAGATGACCAGAGACTGCACACATACTACAGGAGGTGACCAAAGACTACGCACATACTACAGGAGATGACCAGAGACTGCGCACATACTACAGGAGATGACCAGAGACTGCAGACATACTACAGGAGATGACCAGAGACTGCGCACATGCTACAGGAGACGACCAGAGACTGCACACATACTACAGGAGATGACCAGAGACTGCACACATGCTACGGGAGATGACCAAAAACTGCTCACATAGTACAGGAGATGACCAGAGAGTGTGCACATACTACAGGAGATGACCAGAGACTGCACACATACTACAGGAGATGACCAGAGACTGCGGACATACTACAGGAGATGACCAGAGACTGCAGACATACTACAGGAGATGACCAGAGACTGCGCGCATACTACAGGAGATGACCAGAGACTACAGACACACTAGAGGAGATGACCAGAGACTGCAGACATACTACAGGAGATGACCAGAGACTGCACACATACTACAGGAGATGACAAGAGACTGCGCACATGCTACAGGAGATGACCAGAGACTGCACACATACTACAGGAGATGACCAGAGACTGCACACATACTACAGGAGATGACCAGAGACTGCGCTCATGCTACAGGAGATGATCAGAGACTGCGCACATACTATAGGGGATCACCAGAGACTGCAGACATACTACAGGAGATGACCAGAGACTGCACACATACTACAGGGGATGACCAGAGACTGCGCACATACTACAGGAAATGACCAGAGACTGCACACATACTACAGGAGATGACCAGAGACTGCAGACATACTACAGGAGATGACCAGAGACTGCACACATACTACAGGAGATGACCAGAGACTGCGCGCATACTACAGGAAATGACCAGAGACTGCACACATACTACAGGAGATGACCAGAGACTGCATACATACTACAGGAGATGACCAGAGACTGCGCACATGCTACAGGAGATGATCAGAGACTGCACACATACTACAGGAGATGACAGAGACTGCACACATACTACAGGAGATGACCATAGACTGCACACATACTACAGGAGATGACCTGAGACTGTCCACATGCTACAGGAGATGACCAGTGACTGCAGACATACTACAGGAGATGACCAGAGACTGCAGACATACTACAGGAGATGACCAGAGACTGCGCACATGCTACAGGAGATGACAGAGACTGCACACATACTACAGGAGATGACAGAGACTGCACACATACTACAGGAGATGACCATAGACTGCACACATACTACAGGAGATGACCTGAGACTGTGCACATGCTACAGGAGATGACCAGTGACTGCAGACATACTATAGGAGATGACCATAGACTGCACACATACTACAGGAGATGACCTATGACTGTGCACATGCTACAGGAGATGACCAGTGACTGCAGACATACTACAGGAGATGACCATAGACTGCACACATACTACAGGAGATGACCTGAGACTGTGCACATGCTACAGGAGATGACCAGTGACTGCAGACATACTATAGGAGATGACCAGAGACTGCACACATACTGCAGGAGATGACCAGAGACTGCACACATACTACAGGAGGTGACCAAAGACTACGCACATACTACAGGAGATGACCAGAGACTGCGCACATAGTACAGGAGATGACCAGAGAGTGTGCACATACTACAGTAGATGACCAGAGACTGCACACATGCTACTGGAGATGACCAAAGACTGCGCACATACTATAGGAGATGAACAGAGACTGCGCACATGCTACATGGGATGACCAGAAACTGCACACATACTACAGGAGATGACCAGAGACTGCACACATACTACAGGAGATGACCAGAGACTGCACACATACTACAGGAGATGACCAGAGAGTGTGCACATAGTACAGGGGATTACCAGAGACTGCACACATACTACAGGAGATGACAAGAGACTGCACACATACTACAGGAGATGACCAGAGACTGCACACATGCTACAGGAGATGACCATAGTCTGCACACATACTACAGGAGATGACCAGAGACTGCGCACAAACTACAGTAGATGACCAGAGACTGCGCACATACTACAGGGGATGGCCAGAGACTGCACACATACTACAGGAGATGACCAGAGACTGCACACATACTACCGGAGATGACCATAGACTGCTACCAGAGACCTTTTCAGCAATTCACAGCTTTAGAACTGAACAACAGCTCAGGGTTTAGGAAAGCATTCAAGCAGTCTATGGGGGAGGACATACCTGGCCAGTTGGGTTCACCATGCACTTTTAGAAATCCGGGGGCGGTGCTGCCACTCCGAGCTCTGCTCCTGCTACAGCCGCTCCCTCCTGAGTATGCAGTCTGCAAAGGGCGAGTCGGAGCGCCAGTGGAGCTCTCTCCGCTGGCTGGGGATTACCCGAACCTCCCTCTCAAGCATACAGACGCCATGGGGTCGGGTCAGAGTGTCAGCGGAGCTCCCAGCCTCGCCCTGCCCCTTCTCTGCTGGCTTGGGATTACAGAGCTACTTGCCATATCCCCCTTGCGCTCCGCAGCGTGATCGTATTGGCTGCAACTTGCGGGTAGTGCAGGATCAAGGGAGGCAGCTGCTTTGAGCCCCACAGATGAGACAGAGCCCAGGGCAGCTGCCCCATTTCCCCCGCGGTAAAGACGGCCCTGCTGCTCTGGCCTGAATTGGGCCTAAAGTTTCTACGTGGACATAATAGGCAGTAGACATGTGCATGAAGAAAACATATGTTTTGTTTAATTTAGATTAGTTTTTGTTAAGCCACTTTATAAAAAGTTCCCATCTGCTCTGTATTATAACAAGAAGTTGCCCTGTGTCTGTGTTATAACATATATATAATTCTCTGTATAGATAACACACCTTCTTACTAGGATCAGTTGTCGTTTTTCAGCTTTTCTCTATCAGCTCAGAGTTCCCGAGAGTGGGCCTGAGCACTGCTGCTGACGTCAGCTGGAGAGACAGAGCCACGCTGTGTTATCTAAATCACGGACACCGGGTGAACTTCTTCTTCTAATACAGAGGGATAAGAGCTTTTAGAGTTAATTATGAGAGCAGAGAGGAGAAGCTACAAGAGGAAGAGGGAGGGGGGAGGAGGGAGGAGGGGGGAGTTGAAGAGGAGAGCTGGGAGTGACATAGCCTGCATAGACTACAAGCTCTCAGGATAAGCTATATACAAGGGGAGTCAGCACTCAGGGAGGAAGTCATGACCTGGCATTATCAAACAGAGATTTTAGGGGATACAGAGGGGTAATTTAAAAAACAAAAGCACCATGCTGCTAATTGCACATTAACCCCTTCCCGACCGCCGTATGCAAAATGACGGCTGGGAAGTGGCTTAGTTATCCTGACTGGACGTCATATGACGTCCTCAGGATAACAAGCCGCCGCGCGCCCGGGGGGGGGGCACGCATCGTGGCGATCGGTGGTGTGGGAGGTCAGTCTGACCCCCCGCAATGCCGATCTAGGATGGTCACAGTGTAATACAGGAAAGCCGTTTATCGGCTTTCCTGTACTCAGGTCTGCAGACCTGATGAGGGGAGAGCCGATCGGCTGCATCCCTGACAGGGAGGGTTTGTGCTGATGATTTATCAGCACAGCCCTCCCTTGGATTGCCACCCAGACCACCAGGGAGCCTGCCCAGGGACCACCAGGGATGTGCCCACCCAGGACCACCAGGGAGCCGACCAGGGACCACCAGGGAGCCGATCTGGACCACCAGGGAGACCCCCCTAGACCACCAGGTAAGTGACATACTGCTCAGTGCCACCTTCACTCAGTGCCACCTTCAGATGCCACCCTAGACCACCAGGGAATGAGCCCCCTATCAATGTATATGCCCACCAGTGCCCACCAGTGCCCCTATCAGTGCCCACCAGTGCCCCTATCAATGCATACCAGTGCCACATATCAGTGCCCACCATTGCCACCTACCAGTGCCCACCTATCAGTGCCCATCAGTGCCACCTATCAGTGCCCAGTGCCGCCTATGAGTGCCAATCAGTGCTGTCTATTAGTGCCCATCAGTGCCACTTAGCAGTGTCCGTCAGTGCCCATCAGTGCTGTATATCAGTGCCACCTCTCAGTACCCGTCAGTGCTGCTTATCAGTACCGCTAACAGTGCTCATCATCGCTGCATATAAGTGCCACCTCATCAGTGCCACCTCATCAGTGCCGCCTCATCAGTGCCAATCAGTACTGCCACATCAGTGCCCGTCAGTGTAGCCTCATCAGTGCCCACCAGTGATGGAGAAAATTTACTTATTTACAAAGTTTTGTGACAAAAATAGAGAATTTTTTTTTTTTTTCAAAATTTTCGGTCTTTTTTTATTTGTAGCGCAAAAAATAAAAACCGCAGGGGTGATCAAATACCACCAAAAGAAAGCTCTATTTGTGGGAACAAAATGATAAAAACTTTGTTTGGGTGCAACGTCGCACGACCGCGCAATTGTCATTCAAAGCGCAACAGCACTGAAAACTGAAAATTGGTCTGGTAGTAAAGTGTTCTAAGTGCATAGTATTGAAGTGGTTAAAGAGGCAGGAGCAGCATTTTTTTTGGGGGGTTAACAAACGCTTTAATCTAGTTATTTTGTTTTGTTAAATTCGGTTGATTTGTTCAATATGTATTCGGGATTCGTATTCAGAATTCGTATTCGGGATTTGTTTTTTTTCAATTTTACAGATTCAAAACATTCAAATCGATAAATTTTGAATCGGTTGAAACATAAATGTTATATATTTTTTTCAATTCGAATGCGCCAAAGTGAACAAACAAAAGAAAGATCTTCATCAAATGATTACAATGACCTTTGGCTTAACAAAAACAGCATTATTTTGAAATGGTATTCTAATAACACACACAGTCTTTGATTTCAGAAATATGTTTACAGTTTGAATTTGAATGGAATTCGATGTAAAAATTGATTTGAATTTTAATTTGAATTCTAGAAATTCGGATGAATTTAGTTTCGATATTCGGAGCATTCGGTAAATTTCGTTTATACTGTAATTCGGGTATTCGGATATATCCGAATCTCTGAATAACGAAAAATCTGTCCAAATATTAATTCAGAATGAAACAAACCACACATGTCTAGTAGGCAGGCAGGTCATTTTTTGGCCAACCATAGTCCAGGAACTAGCATTATCTCTTGATGAATGTTTGGCCATTGATTTGAACACAACAACTCTTTGTTTAATTAGTGTACAGTTAGCCATGACATAAACCGATGTACCGCATATACACAATCTAAAAGTATTTTGATTTTATTCATGTGTTTGTTAGGGTTTAGGATTGTTAGGCTTCAGGCTAAAGAGAAATAGTCTGGGTATCCAATACAATCTGAATGTCCACTTTTGAATTGTTATATTAGATTACTTGATTTTTTTAATTATTTGCACGTATTCGCTGCCTACCAGAATACATATGTCAGATCGCAAGGCTTGCCAGGGCTCAACTGATTCAAAAGCGAACACACTAACAAAGGGGTTTTTAAGATTACATGAATGAAATGAAAAGACTCCGAAAGTTTTACTCTCTTCCAGCAAACATCAGCCCTTAAAGCGGTATTAAACCCAAATGCAAAAATCCCCCTCAATTTGGAGAATCTTTTAATAGGGGGATCTATCACTGGAACAAATATTCCTATTGAAAGATTTTCCCTCTATTCCCGTTCTGGTAACTCACAATTTTGGATTTTTCCTCACTTTCACTGATAATGGGCACTAGGACAATAGATAAGATAAATCTTCCCAAATGAGGACACGGATAGCAAAAGAACCCCAAAAAACTGACAGGTGTTTGAACATTACATATCCCTAGTCTATCCAAAATTATAAACTACTTTTATCTTTTGACAGAGGAGGTAGAGGTGGAATACACATTCTTACAAATAGCCATACCTGATTAGTTCACTTTAGGAAGGATTCATTTCGAAGTAAATCTTTTGCTAGTCTAATGGAAATGTATGTGTTTACACATTCTTAAGAAGCAATTAACTTAACCATTTCAACCCCGGAAGGATTTCCCAGGTTAGGACCAGAGAACTTTTTGTGATTCGGCACTGCGTCGCTTTAACTGACAATTGCGCGGTCATGCGACGTTGTACCAAAACAAAATTTGCGCCCTTTTTTCCCCACAAATAGAGCTTTCTTTTGGTGGTATTTGATCACCTCTGCATCATTTCGGATCACAGCTATAAACAAAAGAAGAGCGACCATTTTGCAAAAAAAAATGCTTTTCTTACTTTTTGCTAAAATGCGAATCCAAAAAAATATAAAAAAACATTTTTTTTCATCGGTTTTGGCTGATTTATATTCTTTCTCATATTTTTGGTAAAAAAAATTGCAATCAGCGTTTATTGATTGGTTTGCACAAAAGTGGATGTGTTTACGGATGATGAGAATTAATTTCTGGGGTTTTTATTTATTTCTTATTTTTTACTAGTAATGGCGGCGATCTGTGGTACTGCAATATTGGGGCAGACATGTCGGACCAATTTGACACTTTTTTGGGACCAATGACATTTATACAGCGATCAGAAATGTAAATGTCCACTGATTACTGTATAAATGTCATTGGCAGGGAAAGGGTTAACCTGCAGGGGGAGATCTAGGGGTTAACTATGTTCTTTGGGTGTGTTCTAACTGTGGGGGGGCTGGGCTACCATGGGCATAAGAGATCTAACTGATCCCAGTGACAGGGATCAGTAGATCTCCAATGCCCGCACTGACAGATTGGGGAACCGCCGTGTTTACATCGACGGTTCCCCGTTCTTTGCTGTGGCCACTCATCGCGGCTCGCCGGCGGACATTGGGTTTGCCCGAGCCATGGGCACATTCCTCAGGAGTACGGTGGGCCTAGCCACCCGCAAATCGCCGCTTATTTACCGCGATTCTGGCAGTGCTAGGCTTTGCAATTTTTAATTTTTGCATTGCAAAGGATGCTACTAGGCTGCCATCTGGATTTTTTGCCAACTTTAGGATGCCATCTCATGAATTTTTCAGACATTACTAATAAAATAATTGTTATTTAATGGCTTAAACATAGTATAATATTAATTACAAGAGTGACTAAGAGACTTAGATGAGACAAAAATCTAGCATGTGAGTCATTCATATATGTAGGAGTTGCACTCTGACAATGAGAAATAGAGAAAAAAGCGTGGTTGTCATTACTGCAGAGACACAGCCCATTGGTTATATTACAAGATAAGTTCATGAGGTCAGGAATATAAAAATGTCAATCAACATGCAAGTACAAACATATCAAATTAAGCTGAGGTCTTATAATGTACAATTATGATACATTTAAGTACTGCAGCATGCAGAAACATTGCAAGCCTTCTTTTGATCCATTGTACTTTACAGTTTATTTGATTGCCTTAGGGATTACAGTATACATACCTAGATTACAAAAATAACTTTTTTCTGTTGAGAACTTTTCGCATGTATTTATTTATATAAGCAATTTTACAGTGTATATATATATATATATATATATATATATATATATATATGTATATATATACAGTATCTCATAAGAGTGAGTACACCCCTCAGATTTTTGTAAATATTTTATTATATCTTTACATGTGACATCACTGAATAAATGACACTTTGCTACAATGTAAAGTAGTGAGTGTACAGCTTGTATAACAGTGTAAATTTGCTGTCTCCTCAAAATAACTCAACACACAGCCATTAATGTCTAAACAGTTGGCAACAAAAGTGAGTACACCCCTAAGTAAAAATGTCCAAATTGGGCTCAAACTGTCAATATTTTGTGTGGCCACCATTATTTTCCAGCACTGCCTTAACCCTCTTGGGCATGGAATTCACCAGAGTTTCACAGGTTGCCACTGGAGTCCTCTTCTACTCCTCCATGGCGATATCACGGAGCTGGCGGATGTTTGAGACCTTGTGTTCCACCACCTTCGGTTTGAGGATGTCCCACAGATGCTCAATAGAGTTTAGGTCTGAAGACATGCTTGGCCAGTCCATCACCTTTACCCTCAGCTTCTTTAGCAAGGCAGTGGTCATCTTGGAGGTGTCTTTGGGGTAGTTATCATGTTGGAAAACTGCCCTGTGGCCCAGTCTCTGAAGGGAGGGGATCATGCTCTGCTTCAGTATGTCACAATACATGTTGGCATTCATGGTTCCCTCAATGAACTGTAGCTCCCCAGTGCCGGCAGCACTCACGCAGCCCCAGACCATGACACTCTCACCACCATGCTTGACTGTTGGCAAGACACACTTGTCTTTGTACTCCTAACCTGGTTGCTGCCACACACGCCAACACCATCTGCACCAAATACGTTTATCTTGGTCTCATCAGATCACCGGACATGGTTCCAGTAATCCATGGCCTTAGTCTGCTTGTCTTCGGCAAACTGTGGGCTTTCTTGTGCATCATCTTTACAAGAGACTTCTTTCTGGGACGACAGCCATGCAGACCAATTTGATGCAGTGTGTGGCGTATGGTCCGAGCACTGACAGGATGACCCCCCCATCCCTTCAACCTTTGCAGTAATGCTGGCAGCACTCATGCATCTATTTTCCAAAGACAACCTCTGGATATGACACTGAGCACTAGCACTCAACTTCATGGTCGACCATGGCGAGGCCTGGTCTGAGTGAAAGCTGTCCTGTTAAACCGCTGTATGGTCTTGGTCACTGTGCTGCAGCTCAGTTTCAGGGTCTTGGCAAACTTCTTCTAGCCCAGGCCATCTTTATGTAGAGCAACAATTATTTTTTTCAGATCCTCAGAGAGGTTTTTGCCATGAGGTGCCATGTTGAACTTCCAGTGACCAGTATGAGAGAGTGAGAGAGATAACACCAAATTTAACATACCTGCTCCCCATTCACACCTGAGACCTTGTAACACTAACGAGTCACATGACACCGTGGAGGGAAAAATGACTAATTGGGCCCAATTTGAACATTTTCGCTTAGGGGTGTACTCACTTTTGTTACCAGCAGTTTAGACATTAATGGCTGTGTGTTGAGTTATTTTGAGGGGGCAGCAAATTTACACTGTTATACAAGCTGTACATTTACTACTTTACATTGTAGCAAAGTGTCATTTCTTCAATGTTGTCACATGAAAAGATATAATAAAATATTTACAAAAATGTGAGGTATGTACTCACTATTGTGAGATATTGTATATATATATATATATATATATATATATATATATATATATATATATATATATCTTTTTATCTTTATAAATATATTGGATTGTGTTCCACTGGGGAAAATTGGAGCTACAGTCAAAAATATATTACGTTACAAAATAATGGAAAATTGTTATCCATACTTACCGTAATTTTCCTTTCCTGGATCCTCCCCATATTAGCCTACCATGGGTCAGCTCTGCCCTCTCTGACTCCTCCAGGACCACCTTTTTCTTAGCCCATAAAGGGCGGCTGTCTGCCTACAACAGTGTTCAAGCCTTGCGGTGGAAACACCGGGTGGGAATCCCTGGCTGACATGGGGAGGATCCAGGAAAGGAAAATTACGGTAAGTATGGATAACAATTTTTCATCTTCCTGGACCTCCCCATGTCAGCCTACCATGGGATGTAACAAGCAATATTAAGCAGGGGGGGATACAAAATAAGCCAAACTCCAAATACAATGCTACCCAAACTCTTTAATGGGCAACAGCTGCTGTAATAAATGCAGAGCTAAAAGTTCCCTCTAGAGGATGGGCCACATTCAGCCTGTAATGTCTAATAAAGGTGTTGGGCGTGCTCTAGCTTGCTGCTCTGCAAACTACTTCAGGCACGATTCTTGCATACGCTGCCCAGGATGCTGCCATGCCCCTAGTCGAATGTGCTTCGATTTCAGAGGGAGGGGGAAGGCCCAAGGATTTGTATGCAACTTGTATGGTCTTGACAATCCAGGAAGACATAGCTCTAGATGATGCTGCCCTTCCCTTCTTTAGTCCTACTTGGGAAAGCCAATAGTTGGTCTTGCTTTTGAAGCCTTTAGTCTGCTCCAGATAGGTTGAAACAGCCAAGACCAAGTCTTTGTTTCCTCCATTCATCATCCGAGGCATCCGCCGGAAAAGCTGGGAGAATTGTCTCCCAATTCATAATAAATGACGTGGCCACCTTAGGTAGAAAGCTCGGTGCTGGCCTCAGGACAATCTTGTCTGGGAGAATGAAACAATATCATCCTTTAGATGAGAAGGCGCACAGCTCGGAGACACTTCTAGCTTAAGAAAATAGCTACCAAAACAACTGTCCTTATCGTTAGATGAAGTAACAAACAGGAGGAAGCTTGATCAAATGGAGGAACCAGCAAGGCACTTAAGAACCAGTGTTAATTCCTATTTTGGAAAAAAGATCTCAACGGAGGTCTACCACCAAAGGATGCAAAGCCTGTCCTTTAGTTGACATAGCCAACAAGGCGAGGACCTGGACCTACAAGGAATTATAGGCTAACCCTTTACCGAGACCCTCCTGCAGAAATTCCAAAATGTTCGATACTGAAGGAGATTCGAGGTTCCAACCTCTTTCTGCAGATACGTGGAAAAAGCATTTCCAATCCGGTGATAGGTTAAATTAGTGGACCTCCTTTGAGCCTGTAATAATGTTTCCACTACTCTGTCTGTGAGATCCAATCCATTTAAAGATCTCCTCTCAATCTCCAAGCTGTTAATTTCAGTCTCCCGGGGTTCGGGTGAGAGACCCTGCTCTGCAGAAGGAGATCCTGACAAGGAGGTAGTGGGATTGGTTGACATATGTTCATCCTTTAAGCCAGAGGGAACCACGGCCTTCTGGGCCAGTAAGGCAGAATTATGATTACTGTAACCTTTTTTCGCTGAATTATCAACAGTTTCTTGAGAACCAACGGAAGTGGAGGTAGCACATACACCAAGAGGAAAGTCCAATTCTTGGACAGAGCATATTCACCCAATGCCTGTGAATGCCAGGCCCAGGAAAAGAAGCAAGGAAGTTGGAAATCCTTTTCCAATGCCATCAGACCTATTGAGGGCGTACCCCAAATTTTGAAAACCTTGCATAGGTATTTGGGGTTGAGGCCCCATTCATTGTGATCCACAAATCTTCACCTTAAGTGATCCGCTAGAACATTCTCGGGCCCTGGGAGATAGGATGCCGTAAGGGAGTCAAAATTGCTCTCTGCCCACAGGAAAACTGACATGCCATTTGAAGAAGAGACTGACTTCTGGCGCCCCTCTGATGAGACACGTAATCAACCGTAGTCTGATAGAACCTTGACAGTTCGACCTTGCAATACAGGTTGGAAGGCTAACAGAGCGTGACTGACAGCCTTCAATTCCAAGTAGTTTGAACTTTGCGCCCACGATGCTTCACTGACCTTGAACCTTTCTGAGGACTTCAATGGGACTCTGCAGGAAAGATTGTGAGATACAGGACCAACTAGTCTTTGATGATTGTCACCCAAACCCTCCAGAAGGAGGCTACAATCATCAAGTTCAGTCAGGCCCCCTGGCCCCAACTGGAAGAGACTGGTTGGACGTGCTTTCAAAAGACTTTCCAGCCATGTTTCAACTTGCTCTCACAGTCCAGACCTTTCCTCCTGTCATTTGTTTAATGCGTTGCTCAGAGATTGGTCAAACAATAACCCCCCATTATATTAAATTCTGAAGGCTTGTGTAGAAGCTCCAGCTGCCCTCCAGTGGCGTAACCACAACACTCTACTAGCAGTGACTGAGTGCGCCTGTGCTTGTACTAGACCAATCAAAAGAATCAACAAAAAGTCAATTGCCAGGTTCAATTCTTCCCAAGTCTTGCAGTTTCCAGTGTTAAATGTAATGCAATGTCTAAAGTTTAAATGATCGAAAATGATGCTATTGCTTGTTGACAGGCAAAATCTGTCACTGTATAGATTCTCTACAAGCCTGATGGCCAGATCACCACAATTTCTGCGTTCCAGATGTGTTTCTGAATGAGTGTACCTTAATGCATTCTAATGCCATCTTCCAGATGTTTCCATACAGAAACAATGTAACACACTACTTTCGTTGACTGCACTAGAATGTGCTGCACTGGTGTGAACTAAGCCATTGGAATCCAAGTTAAAACCTGTCCATGCATACTTGACGCAGAATAAAAATGTACTGGACTTCATCTGGTGTGGACAATCCACTTTCTCATCCCTAGGATCTCTGAAGGCAACTGAGTTATAAATAGGCAAAGGCACTTGATGTGCCAGATACTAGAGGGCAGCATCCAGCCCTGGAAGTGTAGTGCATAAACATACATCAGCCATCTAATTTGGATAAAGCTTAGAAAAGCTGCACTGTAAATTGGTCTTCTTATGAGGTCTATGTCATTCTTCATCATTGAGTGGTTTACACTCTATCATTATGGGTGTTGATTGTGGTGTGGATATTTGCAGCATACTTTCTGCTATAGCCGCCTTAATAGGGCTTAGAATTTTGCTCAACCACATCCTTGTGAGGCCAGCTGTGTAATTTCACCTCTCTGCCACTGCAGACTGCATGAAGGCCCAAAATGCACCCTGGCTGGGCGAGGTATGCTGGCATAAACGAGCCAGTGCCACATGGAGTGCTTGGGGAGCATCAAAGCTGACCTGTGGGGGATTCAATGGGATGCATTTTTTCTTCTTCATGATATTGCACGGCTTCCTCATTGAGAGTGATTTATACCTCACATGCTGCCCCAGAGACCAGCAGAAGGCTCCCTAATAAATGATGCATTTAGCATGCGAACCCAGGAACCACATCCCAGTGGAGCAGGATGGACAGCCCGAACCTTATATGAGCTAGGTAGGAGACATGTGCCTAGATCCTGTCCCTTCACAGGGTTAAATGGAAATGACTGCTTAGAGTGTGTTGACCACATGCTTGTAAGTGGAAACAACTTCTTTAGAGTTTATTGACCACATGCTTGTAAGTGGAAATGACTCCTTTAGAGTACATTGGCCACATGCTTCTAAGTAGAAACTACTCCTTTAGAGTGTATTGACCACATGCTTTGAATGTGGAAATGACTCCTTAGAGCCTGTTAGGTGTTGTCACCCTGGTCAGGATGAGATGATCATTGGCGGGTCTTATGTTTTTCTGGAGCGTTTGTGTTCAGGGTTTCAGCTGCTAAAATGATGCAAAACATCTTCATTTGCATTCCTTGAGCACTCTTTTAAGAAACCATGTCTCACAT
This sequence comes from Glandirana rugosa, assembly GCA_018402905.1. Lineage (NCBI taxonomy): Eukaryota > Metazoa > Chordata > Amphibia > Anura > Ranidae > Glandirana > Glandirana rugosa. Next base: position 449,339 of record BLSH010510647.1, read on the forward strand.
TGCCCCTTCCTACCTTTGCTAATCTTCTGTGCCACTAACAGGTGTGGCAAGCTCATACTTGCACATAATATATGAAAAAAAATGTTACCTCTCATCAAAAACAAACAGGAACAATGTCTCTTTAAGACCCATTTGCCTTCATCCACTCACTTCAGAAGCAGCAGTAGGTGAGCTCAGGCAGCCCTTCCACAGACAGACAGATGGGCTCAGGCAGCATTTGCAAAGGCAGACAGCAGACACAGTCAGAGTCTGAGAAAAAAAACAGTCAGACTGTCAAACCCACAGAAGTACACAGCATAGTAGGGGAGCCAGGAAAGCACATCCAGAGGCAGACAGGAGACACACTCAGAATCTGAGGTAAGTCCTTTACCTGGAAGGTCTGCAGAGAGGGAGACAGAAGCCCTCTCAACTGCAGACCTCCAAGATCATTCATCATGGCGACTGCGGTTACCATCCCATACCGCCCATCTCCCCGCCCCCTGTGACATCATTCACAGCCGCTCTCAGACTGTCAATAAAGCCAGGAGAGCAGTGCGGCGAGCTGCATATAAAAGACAGGACAAAACCCCAAGGGAGAGGTAATAATAACATTGCTGAGCTTTTATAATACCACACTTACAATATCATTGCTGTATAAGCATAATTTTGCCCCCAGCCCTGGCACAAAGGGCACACAGTTTTTAGGAAGGTTTACCATCCAACATTCAGAGTCTTCCAACTCCACGAGAGGCTGAACATGGAGGGGTAGGTTCGGCAGGGGGGAATGTAGCACACCCCATACGTGCACAGCAGAGACAAGACTCTGGGAATACAGCATGATCGTGAGCTGCGGCCCACCCCAGAAGAGAGAGCGATCCACCAATCAGCAGTGAGCGCCCCCCGCGGTTGCCTAGCAACCCGCCGAGACGGCGGCCTCTGTGACGTCACCCGCTCAGCTCAGACAGCTTCCATGACGGCTTGCACATGGAGCGGCCATTGTGGGACTACAGGCACCAGCAAGCCCATGGGGAAACTGCTAGAGTGCTACTACAGGTACAAAAACAGTCATTTATACTGTATGAAAAACTTTGCCAAAAATCATAGTAATTATACTGTATCAGCAAATCCCAGCACCAAGGGAACCCATCTCCTTAGGCTTGGCTACCATGCACAGCTGCACCAGATTTTGGACTCTCCAGTTTTAGTAAATCAACTCCACAGTGCCCTTGTAATTGCATGTAAATTGAACTAAAATCACAAACAACAATATAATCCCTTTAACCACTTACTTACTGGGAACTTAAACCCCCCTCCTGCCCAGACCAAATTTCAGCTTTCAGTGCTGTCGCACTGAATGACAATTGTGCGTTCGTGCTACACTGTACCCATATGAAATTTTTTATATTGTTTTCCCCACAAATAGAGCTTTCTTTTTGTGGTAATTAATCACCACTGGATTTTTTATTTTTGCTAAAAAAAACAAACAGTTTCATAGTTTTCCATAAAATTTTGAACACAGATAATTTATTTTCTTCACTGATGTTCGCTGATAAGGCTGCACTGATGGGCACTGATAGGCTGCACTGATGGGCACTGATTGGCACTGATAGGCTGCACTGATGGGCACTGATAGGCTGCACTGATAGGGTGGCACTAATGGGCACTGATAACCATTGATGAGGATGGCACTGATGGGTGGCCCTGATGGTTGGCACTGATGGGTGGCACTGAAGGGCACTGATCGGTGGCTCTGAAGGGCACTGATAGGTGGCACTGATAAGCAGCACTGATAGGTGACACTGATGGGCAATGCTGGGTGGCACTGATGGGCCCTGCTGGGCACTGGTAGGTGACGTGGATAGGCAGCACTGATCGGTGGCACTGATGATGCAGCACTGATTGGCATTGATTGGCAGTTCTGGTGGGCAAAGGTAGGTGGCACTGTGGGCAAAGGTAGGTGGCACTGTGGGCACTGGTGGGTACTGGCAGGTGGCACTGGTGGGTAATGATAGATGGCACTGGCAGGGGGCACTGGTGGGGACAGACGAGCCATCCGCGGTTCTCTGTGTGAGGGGCCGATGTCCCTCTGAAAGAAGCCGGTGATTGGCTTCTCTTGCCCCTCATGCTGACAGCGTAAGGGAAAAAAAATACTTGATCACCAATCTTCTGTTTACATCACGTGATCAGCTGTCATTGTCTGACAGCTGATCCCGTGGTAAGGGGGCGGGACAGCCCCCTTACTCTTATCCGTGATCAGCCGAGTCTCATGGACTTGATGATCACAGACTGTACTGCGCACAACCCGCAGGGACGCGCTGACTGCACATGCTCGGGAGGACGTCCATGGATCCCCTCCCGGCAATTCAGGTCCATGCTGTAGCGGTCTTTTGGCTATAGCGCGGATCTGTAGCGGTTAAGCTATCTTCCGCAAAATACAAGTTTCTGTCCCTTTAAAACAGAGATGAAAAAAGTAAGAAATGTTTGTAGTCCATATCAAGAGGGCAGTATGGGTGACAAACATGGCTCCTTCCATAGATAGATTCATTTTTTAATGGCACCCCCATGCATACCCCCATAAAAAAAAAGGGTTGGGGACTTCTTTTTTTCTGCGGGTAGGGCAGCCCATTGCAATGAATGAGCTGCCTACATGCAGAACACAGGTCACACACATGTGAACAAAGCCTTATGTGTTCTCATTGTCCAGCTACAAATCGAAGCATGTCTCCTTGACCGCTAATCTAAAAAAAAAAAACTATCATGCTCCATTAGTGTCTCCCATGTTCCAGTAGGGCTGAATGTCCCAACATTACTTGCTTTTGTATTTTCTGTATGTATAAGACTAAAAGTTCCAGCATCTCTTACTGATATCCCTTACAATTGTACAACTGAGAGTGCTATCATTCTTCTTTGGTGGGTCTTAAGCTTACAGAACTACAAAACCCTGAATGTACCGCTGTCTCTTCTCAATGTCTCTAGAGTTCCAATTCCTAGCATGTGTCTCATTTTTTTTTTTTTTTAACATAATTTTTATTGGTTTTTCCAGATAATACAGAAACAGATATGTGCCAATAGTCGTTTACAAATAAATCATAAAGGTTACAATATTCATATAACTATAAATGTCGATAACAGTACCGGATAGACATACGGTTGTGTGTGTACATGTGGCAGGGGGATAATTCCAGCTGCTCGCTATGATAGGTATGAACAGATATAGCTAAAACCACTAGATTGCTTGACGTTTTTAGTGGGCTCTCCGCGGGCACCCCTAACGGGATCAAGGAGCTGTGCCCTGGGAGGAGACCTTTGTTTAGTTTGTCTTGCTATTCTGCTACCTTGTTGCATTTCCTTCTCATAGGGATAATGCTTGTTTTCCGGTGGTTTGTGTAATGTTCAGGCACAATATCTTATAACAGGGATGGATATGATAACGTAACTTGGGGGGGGTAGTGGGGGAGGGTTTTGGGAAGGGGATAGTGGGGGAAGTGGGTAGTGAAAGCTGAATTAGGCTAGAGTAATTGTTTTGAACTTATAAACGTAGTTGTACATTGATTTTGTCTCCTGCGGAAGTCTTCTCTATTTGACTTAGAGGCTTTGTTATACGTTCAGTAATCCTAAGTTAGAAACCAGGCATACCACGGTGTCCAGTCGCGCTCTGTATTCTTTAGTGAGTTGTTTGTTATTGCTATCATTTTTTCGTATTGGGAGTGGGTTTGAGTTGTTTCTATTACTCTTTGGAATTTCGGGGGGTCTGGGTCTTTCCAGTTTTTAGTTATGTGATATTTAGTGACTAGTAAAATGTGTGAGATAATTGTCCAATATTTTGGTGGGAAGTTGTCTATGCCCAAGTTTACTAGCGCTAGCTCTGGAGATGGTTTGACCTTCTGTTTTGTGATTTGAGAGATAGTTGCATATGCTTCCTCCCAATATTGTTTTAATTTGGGGCAGCTCCACAAGATATGTATAAGAGATCCCCTTTCTCCGCATTTCCTCCAACATAAGGGGGAAGCTAGCTTATCGAATGCAGCGATTTTGTTAGGTGTCATGTATCTCCTTTGGAGTGTGTTTTGAGCTACTTCCCAAAGTGCTGAGCACTTGGTTGCTGCGTATGTGTATTTTATTGCCTTGCGCCAGTTTTCAGCTGAGAAGGATTTACCTAGGTCTTCTTCCCATTGGGTAAATGGGGGGGAGTGGGCAAAAAGTCTTTTTTCTTGGAGCGTGTTGAATATAAGCGATGTCCCCTTTTTCCCCTCAGAGTTTTGCATTAGGAAGGTATGTATTTGTGTAGGGATTTTAGTCCAGAGTTGGGGGTTTTTTTTTATGCAGTTTGTTAACTGGAGATACTGAAAGTGAGAGATTTCTGTTGGGGCCAACTCTTCTTTTAGTGTTTGGTAGGGCTTTGTTTTTCCTTCTGTGAGGAGCTTGTTGATGGTCATCTTGTTCTGTTTTATTTGGGTTGGAAGGTGCATAGAAGGGATTATGTCTTCTATGATATCTACTGTGAGGCTGAGGTCTGTTGTGTTCGTGGCTGTCCATGTAAGATTTATAAGTTTGTGCCAAGCCTTCACCGTAGCTATCATTGTGGGTGGTAGTGTCCTGCTTAGCTTGGCTTTAGGGTGGATACTATGTAGCCAATTACCTAGATGTTTTTTTGGAGTGTTTTGTGACTCAAGTTCTCCCCATCTTGTTGTGGGTGTAGGGAGGAACCACTCTTTTGCTTGGTTTAGGATGTTTGCCCAGTAGTAGTCTGCAATGCACACCAGACCTGAGCCTCCAGCGTTCCTGTGTTAGTATAGCCAGCGGTTTGCTATCCTAGGTTTTTTGTCAGCCCAGATGAACCTCTGTAGGAAAGTTTGAAATGAGGATATAAAGTTTGACGGTATTGGTATGGGCAGGGTGCGAAATAGGTATAGGAGTTGGGGGAGAATGATCATTTTAAACCCTGCCAGTCTGCCTAGCCATGTTAGTTTGATTTTTAGATTAATGGAGTGTTAAGTGGAAGGTTACCCGTCTATCTTCGTAGCTTATGGACCCCTATAGTGAATGGTCGTTGGGTTGTTTAGAGAAGTCTCTTTTGATGGTTGGGATGTTCCTTTTTAAATTCGATCGTGAATTCCTTGACTCGTCTGTGTTTGATTGTACCGATCCGTCTGACCGTCCCAAATTTTACTAGTAAGAGGGGGTTGAGGATATGGATAAAGCGTGGGACGGGTATGGTTATGGCAGTTTGAAATATAGGAGTAAAGTTTGAAAGGATGTCTCCAAGTAGACCCGACTGTTTTTTGGATCCTATCGTTTGGCGACCGATATGATT
>BLSH010510647.1:479012-499626 GCA_018402905.1 Glandirana rugosa
GCACTAGCACTCCTGCAAAGCTCACCTGTACACTGGATTCACGAGAAATTCATATTATTCACACACATACTAGCACAAGGTACTAGCACATTACCAATCAATTTTTAAGGAATTCTCAAATCCATTACCCAGGGCAGCGCCACTATCCAGTCTTACACCTCTAACTCCATTGTTCCTCCTCAGTGAGGGATTCCTGGAAGGCAGCAGCAAGGGCACATATCCTAAGCGCAATACCACCAATAACCACCCTCAAATTAAAGCTGAAAGTCTGCAGTTAAAGCACATCTTGTTTGTTTCATTTCAAATCCATTGTGGTGGTGTATAGAGCCAAAAAGATTAGAATTGTGTCGATGTCCCAATATTCATGGACCTGACTGTAAGTTTATCTTGGTCTCAACAGACCACAGGACATGGTTTCAGTAATTCATGTCCTTAGTCTGCTTGTCTTCAGCAAACTGTTTGCGGGCTTTCTTGTGCATCATCTTTAGAAGAGGCTTCCTTCTGAGATGACAGCAATGCAGACCAATTTGATGCAATGTGCGGCGTATGGTCTAAGCACTGACAGGCTGACCCCCCAACCCTTCAACCTCTCGAGCAATGCTGGCAGCACTCATATGTCTATTTCCCAAAGACTACCTCTGGATATGATGCTGAGCATGTGCACTCAACTTCTTTGGCCGACCATGGTGAGGCCTGTTCTGAGTGGAACCTGTCCTGCTAAACTGCTGTATGGTCTTGGCCACCATGCTGCAGCTCAGTTTCAGGGTCTTGAAAATCTTATTATAGCCTAGGCCATCTTTATGTAGAGCAACAATTATTTTCTTCAGATCCTCAGAGAGTTCTTTGCCATGAGGTGCCATGCTGAACTTCCAGTGACCAGTATGAGAGATTAAGAGCGATAATACCAAATTTAACACACCTGCTCCCCATTCACACCTGAGACCTTGTAACACTAATGAGTCACATGACACCGGGAAAGGAAAATGGCTAATTGGGCCCAATTTGGACATTTTCACTTAGGGGTGTACTCACTTTTGTTGCCAGAGGTTTAGACATTAATGGCTGTGTGTTGAGTTATTTTGAGGGGACAGCAAATTTACACTGTTATACAAGCTGTACATTCACTACTTTACATTGTAGCAAAGTGTCATTTCTTTAGTGTTGTCACATGAAAAGATATAGTAAAATATTTACAAAAATGTGAGGGGTGTACTCACATTTGTGAGATACTGTATGGTATGGATACTGTAGGTTCCACTTAGAACAGACCTTGCTATGATCGACCAAAGAAGTTGAGTGCACGTGGTCAGCATCATATCTAAAGGTTGTCTTTGGGAAATAGTGTATGAGTGCTGCCAGCATTGCTGCAGAGGTTGAAGGGGTGGGGGATCAGCCTGTCAGTACTCGGACCATACGCCGCACACTGCATCAAATTGGTCTGCGTGGCTGTTGTCCCAGAAAGAAGCCTCTTCTAAAGATGATGCACAAGAAAGCATGCAAACAGTTTGCTGAAGACAAGCAGACTAAGGACATGGATTACTGAAACCATGTCCTGTGGTCTAATGAGACCAAGATAAACTTATTTGGTTAAGATGGTGTCAAGGGTGTGTGGCGGCAACCGGGTGAGGAGTACAAAGACAAGTATGTCTTGCCTACAGTCAAGCATGGTGGTGGGAGTGACTTGTGTTACATGGATACATACTGTATATATATATATATGAATACACTGCCTGTGCTGACTGTATATAGGTTGCATTGTCTACACTGTATATAACTATCTATCTATATACTAAACTGCCTAAACACCACTAACTAACCTAGCTCTCTATCTCCACTGTCACACACTACATATGGCCGCTGTTCAAGCGGCCTTATATAGTGCGGGGCGTGGATTGAGCCCCCTGAGCCATAATTGACCAAAGGCACCCTGGCCTTGGGCCAATCATGGCTCTCACAGCAGAGCGTGCTGTGATTGGCTGCAGCATGCAGGTCATGTACATGCTTTGGCCAATCAACGTGTTTGATTCCCTGTGGTCTCGCGCTGCATTATGGGGCGCTCGAATTTGCCGCGAATGCCCCATAATGTTTGAGATTATGCGAATGGGTGACCACTCGATTTGAACATTGGGCCCATCCCTATTGGGTACATGTGATTAATTGCTCTCTTTACACTAGCCAGTGATGCATATATATTGCAGCACAGAATAAGGTAATCCATGTTGCTGCCACATACTGTATATGCATATAGCAGGTGGGAAGGTGTGTGTTGAAAGTTTATAGTTTATGCTTTTATTTCTTTCTTTCTTTTTTTTTTTTTTTTAGCTTTGACCATCTTCTGGAAGTGATGTCCTGCAACTTCAAAACACACCATACAGGAAGGCAGTATCACCCACTGAAAGTCTCATAATTATTTCCTGGCAAGTTAACACTATTTATTTCATGTGTTGCAGGTTACCCACATGTTTGATATCCTGCACCACCATTCCAGACAATTGTCATTCAGAGTATGTCTTGGTATGTCCTCCTTCTTCCTGGTTGAATAATACTTGGCATCATTATATCAGCAAGACCCAGGATACCTTTTGGCCAAAAAATGAACAAAATAGGGCAGAAACACGCATACCAATATAGAAATCAATTTGTTTGCTCACCAGTGGCTGTCTGCTGTAATTTCAAAATTTGCTCCCAATCTGGGGGAAAACCTGTTGCCATGTTTGGATTTTTCTTTTATAATATTTATATAGCCTAGGGGATCTGTCATAGATCTCAGAGTGATCTTGCATTACGTTTATCACTACTCATCCTGGCCACCCATTCTGTGCTGACCATTTTTCAGATTTTCCACAATTTTCCTGTGCTCCCTCCACTCCCAAATAATATCCTGGGAATAGCGGGTATATTACAGGTCCCCAGAGAAGTGACCGTCCTTGAAAAAAATTACCATTCATCCAAGGAAATTTTTTTTAAAAGATTACTCTTAAGAAGAACATGCAGCACACCTACAGATGGCCTGTGGATATATTGTATTCGAGTTCCCTGTATTATTGATGTTTACTTCACAGTGGGCAATTCAATAAATTTCCGTGTAGCACAAGTCAAAGATTTAATTATGCTTCCTGATCCCACCTGTGCCCAAATGAGATCACTTTTTTTCTGGAATTAGGGAAAGAATAGATACATGGTAGGTACATACATAAAATGGAGTCTGCTGTAATGGTCTCCAAAGACAGATAGCTTTTCAATGTATCACTTCTGTTTAAGACTTTTTATAAAGAATGCTTTCATTCTTTAAAGCTTACAATTGAAGCCCTCTAGATCTGGATGGATCATTCACATTGCCCTACTTTTATGAACGTTTAACTTGTTGACCATGAACAGTAAATTGATTAGGTTGTTTTAACAAAGGCTAATAAGATCTCCACTTTGCAAGAGAATTTTTAATTTGGTAGAACTTGGCTTATAGAGATAGGCCAAACACCTCTCGATTCAGTTGAGCCAGAACTCTCAAACATTGCAAAAGTTTGGACCCAATTGACGAACCCCATTGAAGTCTATGGTACCCGAACAAAAAAAGTGTCCATTTTGAAGGCTTATATGCAAGATATTGACCATAAAAAGGGTATGGGGATCCGGATACTGCCCTGGGGGACATATATCAATGCAAAAAAAACTATTAAAAAAAAGATTGTTTTTAAATAAGCAGTGATTTTAACGATGCTTAAAGTGAAACAATAAATATAAAAAAAATCCTTTAAATATAGTGCCTTAGTCTGCCTGTAAAGAGGAGCATCTGTACCATGTATGGAACCTGCTATAAAAAAACTAAAATTTATATAGAAAAAAAAAATGACATTTAAATTGATTTTCCCTGCATGCTTTCTTTATTTAGTAAACAAAGGCTTGGGGAGCCAGTCTGTATGATGAGGACACAAGTTAGTGCATTTGGACCAAGATTAGAGACTTTCTGGATAAATTCTGGTCTCTTTGGCAGACTTTGGATGGAAATGACAAAGTTTGCACCACAGTGAGCAAGCCTTATGTGAGGAAGCCAAATCATAGTAAACTCAGGCCAAGATTAACAATTTTTTTTTAGATAAAGTCTGGTGTCTCTTTCGCAGACTTTGGATAGAAGTAACAGGTGCAAAAATTGGGCTTTGGGTGTTGGTGGTGCCTTCACAACAAAACCCTATAATGATACTTTTGTTGAAAGCAAGAATTGGCCTTGCTGTAAAAAAAATAGAAATTTGTTGTCCCTGTCAAAATGTTGTAGAAAAATTGGTCTTTGGGTGTTGGTGGTGCCTTTACACCATAACCCTATATAGGAACTCTTGATGAAAGCAAGTATTGGCCTTGCTGTAAAAAAATTAAATGTTATGCCCCTGTCACACAACTGCAGAAAAATTGGTCCTTGGGTGTTGTTGGTGCCTTCACCCCATAACCTTCTAGAGCAGGGATATGCAATTAGTGGACCTCCAGATGTTTCAGAACTACAAGTCCCATGAGGCATAGCAAGACTGACAGCCACATTCAAGACACCCAGAGGCAGAGGCATGATGGGATTTGTAGTTTTGCAACAGCTGGATGTCCGCTAATTGCATATCCCTGTTCTAGAGGTACCCTTGATGAAAGCAAGAATTGATCTTAATGTAAAAAAAATTGAAATTTGACACCCCTGCCGCTCATTTGCGGAAAAAGTGGTCTTTGGTTGTTGTTGGTGCCTTCACCCCCTAACCTTCTAGAGGTACTCTTGATGAAAGCAAGAATTGGCCTTGGTGTAAAAAAAATAAATAAGATGCCCCTGTCAAACAAAGGAGCATGTTATAGTGCACACATGCAATAATGATATTTAAATCATGCAAGGCTATTTAAAAGTACCTGAACATCTTTAAACAAACATATAGGGAGTCTGTCGCACTATATGGCCATAGAGTTCTTAGCCCAGTACTGCGTCAAAGTCCCCCAACTCAGTGGGTCCTATACTAACCATAGAATGGGAGATTCTGTCTCTTAACCATGGGAGCAAAACACTCCTCCTAATGGGAAAACTAGAGAACTCTTCTTATAAACTTAGGCAGACACTGATTAGAGGTAATCAGGAAAAGGTGGGGTACTCCAGCCCAAGGGATCTGGTCAGGATCATACAATAGACAAATATATACTTGGAGGGCACACCCTAATAATGAATTACATTAGAGATGGTGCTGCTATAAGACCACATATTACAGCACACATGCAATAATGACATTTAAATCATGCAAGGCTATTTAAAAGTACCTGAATGTCTTTGAACAAAAATATGGGGAGTCCGTCACACTCTATGGCCATAGAGTGCTTAGCCCACTACTGCGTAAATTGGCCCCTGTCAAACAGGCACGAAAAATTTGTCTTTGGGTATTGTTAGTGCCTTCACCCCGTAACCTTCTAGAGGTACTCTTGATGAAAACAAGAATTGGCCTTGCTGTACAGAATTGGAATTTGATTCCCCTGTCAAACAGGTGTCGAAAAATTGTTAAAGCAATAGTACAGCGCTCTAGTACTCAAATAAAACATGCAATTAAATGTTAGTAATCCATAAAGTAAAAAAGTGAAAAAAATGAAATATTAAAAGTGATCAAACAAAGTAAGAAAAAATAGAAAACATCAATTTCAGTGATCCCACAGCCGTGATGGAAACAAGAGACTCTAGCATCCAGGTGACACCCTTCACCCTCATGCTCTACTTACCAGGCGGAGTGTGAACCCCTAATAAGAGTGGTCAAATTGCACTCTTATTGTAAAGCCAATCCAGTGTCTCCGGCAGGCAGGGAGGCCCCTCTCAGAATGGCGACCAAAACAACTCCAGCAACCAGGCAACGTCAATGAAGACTTAGACACCCATTGCAGAATGACACCTTCACTGGTTAGTGTGTCCTCTTTGACCAGCATTAACTGAAATTAAATGTTTCTGGTAACTGTTGACTAGTCCTGCTTGGAGGAATTACAGGGAAAAGTAGCTTTGGAATAGTCCCTGGGGGCTCACTGGCTCAGTCAGCAGCAAAGATTGGCCTTATTATAAATAACGGAAATTTGATGTACCTGTCAGAAAAATTAGTCCTTGGATGTTAATTGTGCCCATGAAACCTATGCCAAAAAATGACTTCGGCATCAGGGGCTTGATAGCTGCTGCAAATCCAGGACTGATTCATTTTTACAAATGTCAGCCAGTCAATGGAGTCTGTGGACAGATGCGCTCTTTTATATGTCAATCAGCTGCACATGTACTAAAAAAGCCCACACAGCTGAGGTGTGGGAAGTGGGCTGGGAGATAACAGCTCCACAATCTGATGGAATAGGGTGGCTGCTCTCTACTTTTCAGTGATGCCTACCTCTGGAGGACATCCTGCCTCGTTGGGGTTGTTTGTCCACCTCACTTTCCTCCTTTGCTTTATCTGGCACCCATGTCGCATCAGTGACCTCATCTTCAGCATCCCCTCTATCCTCATCATCACTGAAGCCAACTTGGACAATACGCTGCAGCTGGGGGAGCATGACTGCCAATTTTTTCTTTATCAGTGTTCTTCCCTCTCTGTAGGCCCATGTTACTCCCTTCCTCTACCTCAGAACCAACATCAGAATCAAGAAATGTCTGTGCATCCTCAAGAAGCAAGTGGCTGACGCTGTGTTCAAATAATTCAGCTGACTCTTCCATGCATGATGCTGGGGCTATGGCAGGAGTACCTGTGGACAAGGATGCAGAATAAGCAGCTCTGGCAGCTGCAGTAGATTGAGCACTAGTGCCAGTTTGGGTCATAGAGGATGAGGAGGATGAGGGTTGTTTAGTAAGCCAGTCCACCACCTCCTCTACATGCTGTGGCTGAATAGCATGGGCAACATCAGTAAACAGAGACAAAGGAGCCCTGCCTGAGGATGGACCATGTTCACTTTTACCTATGGACACAGATGCTGCTGGCCCCTTCATAGTGGCATGGAAACATCTACCTCTCCTTGCTGGCCTCCCAGACATGATGGGGGGCTTATTACCAAACTTTTATAGATAATGGGAAATGTGTAATTGGATGCACTTTATTCAATGAAAAGTGGTGTTTGGTGCACTTTAAATTGAGGACTGCCACTGACAGAAATGTAAAAACTATAAAAAAAATAAAAAAATGAACACCAGCATCACAGCCAGAAAAACTGCAGCTGACACTGACACACTATAGTTACACACTATACTAACACAACACTAACACTCTACACTCAGAGTCAAATGTTATGTAAAGCTGTGTTAAACACTGCACTACACTAACACACTGCACTATTTTACCCACTATACTAACACTAAACTATCACTCTACATTCAGAGTCACAATAAGTTGAACACACTATCTGCTAGCAGCAAACTAAGCCCTGCTCTATCTAACTCGAGTCCAAAACACTACAAGAGATTTCTATGGGAAGTTACCTTTTATAGTGTGGAGTGGGACTATAAACACTGAGCTGTGATTGGAGAAAGTAATCATCACTATGTCCAATCAGGGCTCTGATAGTGCTAATTGCCGAAGCCTTGCACTTGACCAGCATCCCCAACAAGTAATTTAGCTATATGAAGTGCAGTATACAGTTGCACAAAATTAGGGTTCAGTCGATTCTAAGCCACGGGACAAGTAGAGCAAAATTACCACATAGCATACTAGCCTTCAGAAATGCTAGATACTTATATTGTCAGTTTTTACATTTTCTATAAAAACTACATTTTCTTGCAAGAGAGTAAAGAATGCGCTACTAGCTTGTCATTTATTAAAGACATGAGCGCTAGCACATCATTAATAATACCAACGATAGAAGTAAAGAGCTCTTTGATCTGCTGAATACATTTTTTGAAAAATATTTTCCACTGTATTATGGATTAAGCTGCTCTTTTTCTTAACATACCAGGGGAAAGTAAGCCAAACCAGTATAGGAGTTTCCTTTCATGTAACAATTTGCAATGTATATTTTTGAAAGCAAAGCATTTGGATGGTCTTGCATATGAACCACAAACTTAATTATATAGAGAATATATATCCATACACATTCACATTATAGTATACTGGTGGATTTTAGTACTTTAAAAGTCAGGCATTTACTGTTCATATTAAGTCCCTTTGTCTGAAGGCAGACTGTGTCAGCTTATACAAGTGATATCTCTATTCCTATATATGTTCTTATAAATAGCATAACCAGGGCTGGCCCAAGACTTTGTGCTGCCTGGTTCCAAGAATGAAATGCTGCCAGTGGTGGCCCGTAATGCAGGGAGCAGGGGCACTGCCCCCTAATCCATGCGTCTGGCCCCCTAATCTACATATGCCCCTACCCCCCCAAAAAAAATCATGCCCACCAAAAGGCCCCAACATCCATTATTTTATATCATCATGATAATTAAAACTAAAATTACATTTATCAGGAAGTCAGATTTTGCACTAAGCACAGAATTGTGATGCTAGGCTAAGGGCCAGTTCATACCAGGATCACATGGGAACACATTCTTTCCCATGGGGGGCATGTTGAGAGTCCATTCATTTTGATGGGCTGCAAAAAGTAACAGACTGCGGAAAATGTAGTGTTTGCACTACTTTTAAAAACATACTGCACCAAACCACAAAGTACTGTGGTGCCATGAGATTTTGTGCCTGTAAACACACTACATTTGCGTTTGCGGTGCTATTAACAATACATTGGTACCCACATGCAGCAGATCACAAGGGTATTGTAGTGTTTTGGTTCTGTGAGTGGAAGCAGCCTGCACCCAGACACTGTGGACCAACTTACTTTCACTAAAATGAATCAGTCCTGGATTACCAACAAGTACAAAACCCCTCCTGCTGATAATACAGCCTAATTTTTTTCATCGTCATACAGCCCAAGAAAAAGAGGTACCTGCCAGTGATGCCACACTGTAATTTTACCAAACACAATGGAGTTGATTTACTAAAACAGGAGAGTGCAAAATCTGGTGCAGCTTTGCATAGAAAGTAATTGGCTTCCAGTTTTTTTTACCAAAGCTTAATTGAACAAGCTCATGTTAGAAGTTGATTGACTACCATGCACAGCTGCACCAGATTTTACACTCTCCAGTTTTAGTAAATCAACTCCAATGTTTCCTCAGCCAAGTAAATCCTCATTTGAACTTTGATGTCTGCAGCCTGTTTCCATGCTCTGGCACTGCAAAGGTGGAGCAAAAAAATGTGTAATATTTGCTGTAGGGTAAATCTTATAGTGAGCCTCAAGGCTTGCAGCCTTTTCTGGTTCTCTGGCACTGTAAAGATGCCACAAAATTTCCACAGCTAAAAAAATTCTAATGTTTGCTACAAGTTTGTGGCCTATGTTGATGCTCTTACCCTGTAGATGCCACATCATTTTTCTGCAGTTTGACGAGTTTCTAATGTTTCCTGTTGGATAAATCCTGTTTTATGTCTCCAAGTTTGTGCCCTATTTTGGAGCTCTGGCAACCCAAACCATTTTGGCTATTGTCCCTCAGATAATATATTCTAATGTTTATTTCAAGATAAAACCTGCCGTGTCTCTCCATATTATATTGCTGCCTAACCATGCTGTTTACATACTGTGCAACCACTGTAAAATATTTGAGACTATAGTTTTAAGATAAAACCTGCCTTGTCTCTTCCTCTTACATTGTGCCACTTCCAAACTGCTTACATATTGTGCAGCTACTGTATAATATTTGTGTCCATTGCCTCTGAAATACTATACTGTAATGTTTATTTCAAGATAAAATCTGCTTTGTCTCTTCCTCTAACACCTAACCAAGCTGCTTACAAAGTGTTGAGCCATGGTACAATATTTTGACTATTGCTTCTGAAATATTCACTCTTATGGTTATTTCAGGGTAAGAACTGCATCGTGTCTCACTCTTATAGTGTGGCCTTACAAACTGCTTATATACTATCCAGTCACCGTACAATATTTATTTATTCTGAAAAACAAACTCTAATGTTTATTTCAGGATAAAACCTGCCTCATCTTTTCTTCTGACACAACCAAGCTGCTTACATACTATCCAGCCACTCTTCAATATTTTTGCTATTGTCAGACCTATTATCATAGGATAAAAAAATCAGGTGTCAAAACCGACAGGAATTTTTTTTTTTTTGTTCAAGTTGCAATGAATTAAATTAGATGCTGCTGCTGTGTTTAAGCCAATGCAAATGTAAAAGTTAATATGCTATGCCAGAATACAAAGTTGCTGATGCTGTATATGAAAATTGTAAGTTTCCATAGCACATATACAGGTTAAAGGCATCTCCCAAGCATGTCATTTTAAAGGACTGCTGTTTTTCCGATGTCGTTTTTAAGTTAGCAAATAAGGAAAAGAGAACCCACTTCACATTCTACTGTCTTTTTAATTTTTTTCCCCTTTGTTAAAGTGTTTCTTACCTCAGCATTTCATATTCTGGATATGTGCCTGCTGTACCATGTACTTGTTTGAAAAATTCTTCTGTCCAATGGTGGCTGGTGTTACACTTTGGGGGGGAGCAAATAATCAACCCGACACCCCCCAAGCTCTTATGCAGCACAGAGGGAACAAAGGGAAGGTGATTACTTCTGAAAAAGGGAAAAACGTTATTTATAATGTTTTTTTATATCTATACACAAATATTTTACCTTTCATTTATATTTAAAACGGAATGTGTTGATTTTAGAGTTGAGCGAACACCTGGATATTCGGGTTCGGTGGGTTTGGCCGAACTTTGGGAAAAAGTCCGGGTTCGGTACCAAACTTGACCCGAACTTTACCCCGAACCCCATTGAAGTCAATGAGGACCCGAACTTTTCGGCACAAAAATGACTGTAAAAAAGTCCTGGAAAGTGCTAGAGGGCTGTAAAATGATTTTAGAACAATAATCTGTCCCTTACAGCAACAGCAGGAACCTGACCCTATAGAACTAGAAGATGATTTTAGAACAATAATCTGTCCCTCTAAGCAGTAGACCCTACCTAGTCCAGTCAGATCGTTTTGTAATGCAGGATGAGATCTGCAATCTGTCCCTAAAAGCAGTAGTAGTAGTAATCTCTACCTATCTACCCAGCGAGCATGTGACATACAACACTAAGTGACTCCAGCTTATAAAGAGGCTGGGTCACATGATGCACTCACCAATCACAACCATGCCATTAGTAGGCATGGCTGTGATGGCTTCTAAGGGCAAACCAGTGAAATGCTTGTTGATTGGCTACCCTGCAGCTATTCAACATGCGTGATCAAATACCCGAACCCAGACCTCAAACCCAAACTTTTTTCAAATGTCCGGGTTCGGCTCCAGGTCACGGACACCCCAAAGTTCGGTACGGACCCGAACTTTACAGTTCGGGTTCGCTCAACTCTAGTTGTTTTACAATCACTTTAAATGTACTTCATGGCAGCTCCCTGTGCTTTTGGTAATACCTTATGTATTAGCCCTGAAATTGCCTAGAATGTCATTTCAGGATTTACCCCCATAGACTTCAATGGGGTTCCGTTTTAATTTTGGCTTTTGACTTTTTCACGCAGGATTCTACAAGCTTCCCCACTAATTTAACCCAGGCACACATGATCATCCTGAATTCTCTTTAGATAACTTCTCATGTCAAGGCCAACAGCAGACCATTTGGTATGGAAGATTAATTAACATCAGAACATGATGTATTAACATGAGAAGTGCATCAGCACATTGTTTTGTGCCCTAAATAAAATCGGTAGTCAATAATGAAACAAAGCATTATATCTCTTAGCTCTGGCTGTCATCACAATGAGTGATCAAATCTGTTGCAGTTTGAACCCCCTACTGCTGAGAAAGAAACATTGGATCTGCCTGTTTTTGGCTACCTGGAAGCTGGTCATACACATTTCAGTCTGTACAATAATTATTTATGTAGGCCTTACATTGTTGTTGGCAAACATAAAAGTTGCACAATCAGATTGTAAGTATGATCAGGTTAATTCTTCATTACAAGTGAGCCAGTAAGTAGAGACCGTGCTCCTTCAGGCTTAAAGGAACCAATTTAGTTGATTTTGGCCTTCTATGTGGACAATCCCTGAGCTGAGTTGCTCCAGCCATATCTAAAAAGGACCAGTGTATAGCATGAAAGCACGAGTATGCCAAAATGACACATATAGTTACATTTACTAATATTATCAGAAAGAACTTTAGAAATTTGCTGGGTGATGCAATTTCTGGATCTGTCTGCTTAAGCTGTTACCTTTGCATTTCCAACTTGGATCTTCAAAAAAAAATATACAGTATCTCACAAAAGTGAGTACACCCCTCACATTTTGTAAATATTTTATTATATCTTTTCATGTGACAACACTGAAAAAATGACTGCTTGCTACAATGTAAAGTAGTAAGTGCACAGCTTGTATAACAGTGTAAATTTGCTGTCCCCTCAAAATAACTCAATACACAGCCATTAATGTCTAAATTGCTGGCAACAAAAGTGAATAAACCACTAAGTGAAAATGTCCCAATTGGTCCCACAGTGTCCAGTGTGGCCACCATTATTTTCCAGCACTGCTTTAAACCCTCTTGGGCATGGAGTTCACCAGAGCTTCACAGGTTTCCATCGGAGTCCTCTTCCACTCCTCCATGACGACATCACAAACCTGGTGGATGTTAGAGACCTTGCGCTCCTCTACCTTCCATTTGAGGATTTCCCACAGATGCTCAATAGGGTTTAGGTCTGGAGACATGCTTGGCCAGTCCATCACCTTTAGCTTCTTTTGAAAGGCAGTGGTCGTCTTGGAGGTGTGTTTGGGGTCATGATCATGTTGGAATACTGCCCTGTGCCTCAGTCTCCGAAGGGAGGGGATCATGCTCTGCTTCAGAATGTCATGGCACATGTTGGTATTTATGGTTCCCTCAATAAACTGTAGCTCCCCAGAGCCGGCAGCAATGATGCAGCCTCAGACCATGACACTTCCACCACCATGCTTGACTGTAAGCAAGACACACTTGTCTTTGTATTCCTCACCTGGTTGCTGCCACACACGCTTAACACCATCTGAACCAAATATGTTTATCTTGGTCTCATCAGACCATAGTACATGGTTCCAGTAATCCATGTCCTTAGTCTGTTTGTTTTCAGCAAACTGTTTGCTGGCTTTCTTGTACAACATCTTTAGAAGAGGCTTCCTTCTGGGACAACAGCCATGCAGACCAATTTGATGCAGTGTGCGGCTTATGGTCTGAGCACTGACAGGCTGACCCCTCACCCCCTCAACCTCTGCAGCAATGCTGGCAGCACTCATATGTCTAATTCCCAAAGACAACCTCTTAGTTTGACGCTGAGCATGTGCACTCAGCTTCTTTGGTCGACCATGGCGAGGCCTGTTCTGAGTGGAACCTGTCCTGTTAAACCAGTGTATGGTATTGGCCACTGTGCTGCAGCTCAGTTTCAGGGTCTTGGCAATCTTCTTATAGCCTAGGCCATCTTTATGTAGAGCAACAATTCTTTTTTTCAGATCCTCAGAGAGTTCTTTGCCATGAAGTGCCATGATGAACTTCCAGTGACCAGTATGAGAGAGTGAGAGTGATAACACCAAATTTAACACACCTGCTCCCCATTCACACCTGAGACCTTGTAACACTAATGAGTCACAATGACACCGGGGAGGGAAAATGGCTAATTGGGCCCAATTTGGACATTTTCACTTAGGGGTGTACTCACTTTTGTTGCCTGCGGTTTAGACATTAATGGCTGTATGTTGAGTTATTCTGAGGAGACAGCAGATTTACACTGTTATACAAGCTGTACACTCACTACTTTACATTGTAGCAAAGTGTAATTTCTTCAGTGTTATCACATGAAAAGATATGATACAATATTTACAAAAATGTGAGGGGTGTACTCACTTTTGTCAGATACTGTATATATATATGTTTCCACACAAACATTGTAATCTGCTATCATCTATGTAGATCCAACCCTATGAAGGAAGATACATGTTTCTATATATATTGATGAACAGTGCTGTAGAAATATTAATACGTGCTTTCATTTTAATGTGCCCTTATTATGTAATACCAAATTAAACACAATTTAAATCTTACAAACAAAATGCTAAATATATTCCAGATAGCTCTAAGCGGCGCTAAAGGTATACATTTGAAGTGTATAATCCAGATAGTATAGAACATTAAGTCCACATAAAAAAAATAATAAGCAAAGTTCAGAGTCCAAATATAGGAATAGAAGGTGCTCGTGAGGAAATAAACCACTTCAACAGGACCCACATCCACTTCACAGCAGAGCTAAAGTATGTCTCAGGAGACATACTTTAGCTCTGCTGTGAAGTGGATGTGGGTCCTGTTGAAGTGGTTTATTTCCTCACGAGCACCTTCTATTCCTATATTTGGACTCTGAACTTTGCTTATTATTTTTTTATGTGGACTTAATGTTCTATACTATCTGGATTATACACTTCAAATGTATACCTTTAGCGCCGCTTAGAGCTATCTGGAATATATTTAGCATTTTGTTTGTATCTTTATGGAATTTGTAAAGTGGCAGCTGCAATAGTTTTACTACTTTGAACCAACAATAATACATAGAGAGTGGCGCGGACTGTGGATCTTTATCACAAGTTGCTTAGATAAAGACTCACATTAATAGCTACAATTTAAATCTTATTATCAAACCCTGGAAACTATAGATATATTGTTTCTGTAGCTCACACTGTAAATCTTGTATCAAATCATTATCTACTCCAGTATGCCACACAGAAAAGAAAGACATGGAAAATGTAACTTTATGTGAATACTGGCATGACAAACGTAATGCCTTTAGCATACATATTTTAGAACACCTCCTCTGAATATGCTACTGATTGCAATTGGCGATGACAGATGACAGTAACAGACAATCCAGCAGTAGAGCTTACTGAGAAAAAAATGTATCTCCTCATACTAAACATATTTTAACTTAAAAAGTACTCCATCCTCCACTAAATTTTTATGTGTGTTTCTTATAGCATTAGAAGGTTCTTTGTGGATCCATTATACTTATTTGTGCCCTCAAGGCAGTGCCTCAGAAGGCTTTGCCTACCTATAAGGTACTGACCTCTTTTCTCATTAAGTGTAAGAGCAGTCACGATGAAGAGAAAGATGGAAGCTAGAAGGCAAGATGAAATCACTATATTTGCTAGCATTGGGACGACACCATCAAGGATTCTTGCTCTAAAACTGTTACAGTGTCTTATGGTAGAAAAACCAATGATTTGGACCCTTCCATTTTCCTTAAACAAAGGAATAGAATGGGAGAACAAAAAAGGTGCCCTTAGAAAACAAGTATGTATTCATAAAGATGGCCTATCTTTGGCAAGTCCAGAAGAACAATAATTTTTATGTATCAGTATTATTGCCATCTAAGTACCATGAAAATAGTGTGCAGATTTCAATGTGCTCCAAGTTCTAATAAAAATGATCTGACTGTGCTTACGTAGCCCAGAGGAGCTACAATCAGGTCGCAAGTCCTTTCAGTAAATGCTCTCTCGTGAATGGCAGAACTCAAAAGCAGCAGCCGACTCTTGGTGGCAATTATTTTAGATTATATGATTTTCAGATATTATTATTCTGTATGTATAAGTGACAATTCATTAATGTCACTTTGATCCACACAACTTCTTCATACACTTTGCCTGGCAACAAGTACCATGGTTTCATTTGTGAAAAATACTTTGTGAGACAGCATAGATACCAGTTTTCAAAATGTAAAGACCAACTGAACTTTCAGCTTAAATGAGTTAAATACAGCACTACAGGTCTCCAACCAGCAGGGAGATTGAACTTCACTTATTGCAGAGATTCAGGTCTGACTCAGCAGGGGATGTGTTTGGCCTCTGCAAAGAGAAAACTGGTTCCACACAGAGAGCACAGGTCCTTCTTTACAGCATGCTGGCAAGAGACAGGCCTTTCTACTTAGACTATGGTTATTTTCTAAAGAAAACAAAATGTGAGACTCTGTATACTTTTTGTTTTGATGTATCTGAAATGTATTCAGCTGATACAAACTGAATGATCAACTGAGCTTTAAAGACTTCAGCTCGGGAAGGTTTTACCCCCTTTATGATCAAGTAATTTTTGCTATTTAGTACTGCGCTACTTTAACTGGTAATTGCGTGGTCATGTAACACTGTACCAAAACAAAATTTATATCATTTTTTTCACACAAATAGAGCTTTCTTTTGGTGGTATTTTATTTTTTGTGATACAAACAAATTACTTTCTGCTATGAAATCCAATAAAAAAATGTTAAAATATATAATTTCTTTACTTTTGACCAAAATGTATTCTGCTACATGTCTTTGGTTGGTTTGCATGAAAGGTATAGGGTCTACAAACTATGGTGTGTATATATATATATATATATATATATATATATATACTGTATTTTTTTTCTACTACCACTAATGGCAATAGGCGACATATAATGGAAACTTTGACTGACGTCACCAGTGACACTAAGGGCTTGTTCACACGTGCTCAAAAATACTGACGCTTATCAAACACACCTATAGCATTAATGCACGTTAACAGGTGCGGTTGATAAGCGTTTAATGAGCAATAAAAATGCTCCCCCAAATTCCCTATGCGTGTTTGCGGTGTGGTTAACAAGTATTTTTGGCTTGTTAAAACCACTTCACAAATGCCTGCAATAGCTGGTTGTTAAGGAGAGGGCCGGGAATCCGGCCACCGCATCCTCTTAACAACCAATAAGTCATCACAATTTCTATTTTTTTTTTTTTTTTTGGTGTGAGCCCCCCCCCCCCAAAATCCATACCAGACCCTTATCTGAGCATGCAGCCCGGCAGGTCAGGAAAGGGAGAGGATAAGCAAGCACCCCCCTCCTGAACCATTCCAGGCCACCATGCGTTCAACATGGGAGGGGGGGCAAGGGTCTCTTTCCCACAACCTTGGTTGTCTGTGGACAGGGGGATTATTTAAATATTAAAGCCCCCCTTAACAAGGGGGCCCCCAGATCCCACATTTTACCCCTAGTCATTCACCAAAAAAAGTGTCAAAAATAAATAAAAACACAGAGAGAGTTTTTGACAATTCCTTTAGGCTGGATTCACACCTATGCATTTTTAGTGCCTTTTGCATTTTGCAGATTTGCACTACAGTCCATTTAACATGATTTCCTATGGAACACGTTCTGTAGTGCAAATATGCAAAATGCAAAAAGCATTAAAAATGCATTGGTGTGAATCCAGCCTTATTAAATAAACAAAATCAATGTCCCCTGCTGTAGATCCATTATCAATTATGATGCCCACTACCACCGCTGGCCCAAAAAAAAGCTCCGCTCACGCCGAAGGCTCTTGCCTGCCTGACATTACTTAAATAGCTAAGGGGCAGGACCACCCAGTGATGTCACCTCGTGGCACTGCCCCCTTGTGATGTCATTGACCGTGCATGCTGGTTCGGTGATGTCACAAGAGGGTGGTGCTTCAAACATCTCCAGACTCGACGTAATGCTTCAATTATAAATTTACACAATGCTAATGCTTTATGTTTTGATAGTGTGAACAGCACTGTGTGCTGTCCATTGTTTCATTTGCATATGCATTTGAGGGGCATTAAAACCACCCCTCAAATGCCTGCTTTCAATTCCATTGTAAACTTAGCCTAATACAGTGATCAGTGCTAATAATATACACTTTCACTGTACTAATGACACTGGCTGGGAAGGGGTTCACATCTAGGGTGATCAAGGTTAAATGTGTGCCTAACAATGTGAAATGTGTGTAATGTGTATTGCTTTTACTAACTCTATCTCTTTGTTTCTTTCTTTGCTTTGTAGGGATAAGAAACAGAAGGATTATTCCCTCTGTACAGAGCCCTGTGCTGATTATCAACACTGTGACTGGACACAGTTGATCAGTAGGTCATGGCCATGAATTATTGGCCGGGACTTGCTAACAGACTCCTGTTATGTAAAACCCCAGCGGGTGTCAGCAGGGGGGCACACATGTGCACACCCTAAACCCGGAAGCAGACAGCGACGTACCAGTTTTGCCTGCATGGGCCGCCCGTCTGCAGTACATTGTGAGCGGGTGGTCCGAAAGTAGATAAAGTGAACCTGAAGGGTACAGTTAATGTAAAACGAATACCTAGCCCATGCCAAGAACATCCATCAGGTACCTCAAGATTCTCAATTGGCCTATTTGGCCTGTTTGCTTTGAATATTTTTTTTCTCATTTGAAATTATAATAGAAAACTGCTTTATTTGCACACTATAGTAATAAACGAAAGGGCCTGCTATATAACAATTAAACTGAGTTTTGTAGAGCAGGTCAGATTGCAGTTTGAACACTGATAATGTGCTTACCAGCACAGAACTAAATCGCAGAGCAAATCTCAATGAACCTCTATAAATAGAGCAAAGCACTGTATGTGCATAGGAGACAACATCTTCACGCCTCGCATATCACCACATCTCCTCGCATTCCTGCATCCCTGTGTAACCATGTGACTCATATTATGTCAAGTCACGCTATATCATTTAAATAAAATTTGGCATACACCATTATTTCATATCTGTTCAAAAGCAATTATACTAAACAAGACCCCCTTGTAATATAGCATATTATATTAAAATAATACTTCAAGACTTGTTACATTATACTTCATTAAGTTTTTTTTTTTTTATATTTGCATGTGCTGTATTTATTATAAAATACATTTAGATTTCAATAGTATGTAAGCGAAATAGTTTCTTGCTCTTTGACCTGATCATATTAAAAATTCAACAGCACCGCTAAGGCATAATATTTTGAAATAATTTAAAAGTCAAAGGGCTTCAAGTGGAATCAAGTTATCCAAGATAACATTATATTAAATAGTGTAAAAAACTTTCTCCTAGAGTATGTCAGCCTGCCAATATGCCTTGGTTTAAGTATGAGGTGAGTGTGGTATAAATATAGTAATTAAATACTATTCTTGCGGAAGAATGAAGAAATCATAACTGTTAACAACACACAGTATACCCCGAATATTATTTTGATTCAACATTGCATTACACAATATGCATTCACGATCAACAATCAAGCGAGGGATTAAATAATGCATGCTGATGCTTAAATGTAATGTAAAATTAAAGAGTTTACCGAGTTTTATAAGGCTTGTATTTCTAGAACACTGTCAGCCAGAGTTCACTGACAGTGGAAGAGTGTGATATACAGAGCCATCCAAGTGTGGTCTCTGAAATAACAGAAAAAGAACTCTATGGAGGCAGGAGGACAAAATCACAAGCAAACCGACATGCATTTGATTATGTGTACTGTATTTATTTATTTATTATGTATAATGATTTATACCAATAAATAGAATAGCTTCGGAAACCCAGATAGCAAGGATAACTTGCCACACATTTGCGGCAGTGTTGAATTATAGGTTTGTTAACTTTATGCACATTTTTACTGGCAAGTTGTAAACTTGCAGAACACTCGAAGCTCTAGTTGATACTTTTCCAATTTGTAGCAAGTCTCTAGCAAGAGCAAAGTTGCAGTGGTGAGTCTACTGCAAGAGCTTTGCCAGTCTACAGCATGAAAATTCAGCCAAAGTGACCCCTGTGGTGGGATGATTATTGCACAACATAACTGAACCAGAACTTGCAGCAGACTTGCAGAAAGATTGCAAAAAAAGTGGATCTGGAGTCATGCAATGCGGACTTGCTGCAATTGTGCAACAAACTTGTGAAGCCTGGCATGTCTAGCAATAGCTTAGTGAGTCATTTTCAAAATTGCAGCACAATTGCTTGTTCTCTGGGATAATGTTGTAAGTGAGTTTGACCCAAACTCAGTCTTTTTGTGATTTAGTGCACCGCCGAAGAAACTGGCCCTATTTGGTGAGTTCATTAACCCAAGTCTCCAACTGTTAGAATGTAAACAAAGCTGCAGGGAATTTTACTGCTGTAATGTAAATAACAATGTCGGGGATCCTGGGTGACATAATTGACCAAATATAGCAATTTCAAGCGGTACCTGTCAAACTCAAGATGTAGCATTGATATTTCTGCACAAAGGGAATGCATTAAGTTAAAAAAAAAAATTCTAGATTTCACAACCACTTTAATACATGAATATTTATTATTGATACATGATTACATCATTATTCATAAATGAAAAATTAAGGGTTTACCAATTCTTCTTTTCATTCGATTTATTAACCTCTTTGTGCCAGTGGTACACAGATATGCGGCCTCTTGGCAGAGGGCCTTAATGCTGAGAGGCCGCATATATTCATACCAGTATGTAAACAGAGCTGTGCCAAGAGTGTGTACCCTGCGCACTCCGCCACAGTTGCTGGGGGTAACGGAAAGCTCCTGATCTCTACTTGCGATCGGGAGCTTTCCTCCGATCATGTGACCAATGTGACAGTCAATCATAGCATTACATTATCAGAAACCCCGCCCCCTCTCCCAACAACAGAAACCTCTTAAAGGGCCGGGTTGCGACAGCGTTAAGGGGCTCAGATCTGTTTAACCTGTACAGGTCCGCGCTATAGACAAAAGACGTCTACAGCGCGGACCTGAAAATCCGGGTGGACGTCCATGGACGTCCGCCCCTTTACACGCCCCCTGCGTGCACTGCGCC
>BLSH010510647.1:503320-513808 GCA_018402905.1 Glandirana rugosa
GGGAATGTCCTGGTCGTCCTTGGAGAGGGAAATCTTGATCCTCTACTAATATCTTGTTATTAGACAGGGAATGTCGTTGTCGTCCTTGGACTGAGATATCCTATCATCTCCTAGTTCTAAAGGGAGAGGTTCCTGCTGGTCCTGTAAGGGACAGATAATTGTTCTAAAATCATCTCCTAGTTCTATAGGGAGAGGTTCCTGCTGCTCCTGTAGAATAAATTAATATTAATAAATACTTAAATAGTGCTACATAATACATTTGCGGGCAGAATGAGGAGAGCGTCAAAGAAGGGACGTGGTCATGGTGCTGCTGGTGCTGCTGGTGCTGCTGGTGTTGGTGGTGTTGGTGAAGCTCCTGTTGGAAGGAGAGGATGTGGTCGATCTGTGCCAGCTACACGCATGAGTGAAACACCTTCCTCAGGTGCGAGTAGCCGACAGAACCTTCAACGTTATATGTTAGGCCCGAATGCCGCTCAACGAATGGTGAGGCCAGAACAAGTACAGGCGATAGTAGTTTGGGTGGCTGACAATGCCTCCAGTTCCTTCACATTGTCTCCCTCCTGGTCCCTTGATGAAAGCTCAGAGTTGGCACCTGAACCCCATGGCCATCTGTCTTTCACCTCAGCCCCTTGTAAATTAGCCAAGCTGACTGAGCCCCAAGCCATGCAAGAGACTCTTATGCTTTTTGATGACTCTCCTGGTGTGCTTTCTGTTGGCCATCCACATAGCCCTGCCCCAGAAGTGGAAGACATTGAGTGCACCAATGCCCAACCACTTCTGTTGCAGGACGAGGACATGGAAACACCAGTGCAGCACGTCTCTGATGATGATGAAACACAGGTGCCAACTGCTGCAGCTTTCCTCAGTGTGCAGACTGACAAAGAGGGCAGTGGTGAAGGGTGGGTGGAAGATGATGTTGAGGAGGATGATAAGGTCCTAGACCCCACATGGAATGAGGATCATGTGAGTGACGTGTGCAGTTTGGAGGAAGAGTTGGTGGTCGCAAAGAGGCACCAGCACAGCAAAAGAGGAAGCAGGTTGCAAAAGCGGAGCGAGCGTCCCCTAGACAGTAGGCCTGTTAATACCCACCGCACCCAGGGACCTAGCACACCAAAGGCAGCTCAAAGGCGTTCCCCCGCGTGGCAGTTCTTCAGACAATGTGCTGACGACAAGACACGAGTGATTTGCACGCTATGCAATGATAGCCTGAGGCGAGGCCTAAATGTTCTAAACCTGAGCACAACCTGCATGATCAGGCATCTAAATTCAAGGCACAAGCTGCATTGGAATAATTGCCTCAAAATCCAAGAAAGGTCTCGGCCTCCTCCTGCTTCCTCTTCTGCTGCTGCCTCGGCCTCTTCCTCCACCTCTACAGTGACAGTGTCACCTGCCACCCAGGAAACAGAGCATGTGGCAGCACCGCCACCGTCCCAAGCATTTACAAAGGGTCCCATGGAAGCTTACAGCTCTCCATCTCCCAAACACTGGAGAGAAAGAGGAAGTACCTCCCTACCCACCCTCGATCCCTGGCCCTGAATGCCAGCATTTCCAAATTCCTGGCCTTTGAAATGCTGTCATTCCGTCTGGTGGACACGGACAGTTTTAAAAACCTGATGGCGGTGGCTGTCCCACAGTATGTAGTTCCCAGCCGCCACTACTTTTCCAGGCGAGCCATCCCTTCCCTGCACAAACAAGTCGGGGACAAGATCAAGTGTGCACTGCGCAACGCCATCTGTGGCAAGGTCCACATAACCACTGATACATGGACCAGTAAGCACAGGCAGGGACGCTATATCTCGCTAACTGCACACTGGGCAAATGTAATGGCGGGTGGGCCTGAGGCAGATAGCAGTTTGGCGCATGTCCTTCCGCCACCCAGGATTGCAGGGCATTTCTCTTTGCCTCCCTGTTGCCTCCTCCTCCTACTGCGCTTCCTCCTCCTCTACCACCTCCTCATCCGCTCAGCGTAACACCTTCACCACCAACTTCAGCACATCCAGGGGGAAATGACAGCAGGCTGTTTTAAAACTGATATGTTTGGGGGATAAACCCCACACTGCGCAGGAGCTGTGGACGGGCATTGAACAACAGACCGATGAGTGGTTGTTGCCACTGAGCCTCAAGTCCGGCCTGGTGGTGTGCGACAATGGGCGAAATCTCGTACCGGCTCTGGGCCTAGCCGGTTTGATGCACATCTCTTGCCTGGCGCATGTGCTGAATTTGGTGGTATAGAAATTTCTAAAAAACTACCCGGATATGTCAGAGCTGCTGCATAAAGTGTGGGCCGTCTGTGTGCACTTACGCATTCTCACCCTGCTGCTGTTTGCCTGTCTGCGCTGCAGCGGAACTTCAGCCTTCCCGCTCACCGCCACCTATGCGACGTGCCCACAAGGTGGAACTCCACCTTGCACATGCTGGAGAGACTGTGCGAGCAGCAGCAGGCAATAGTGGGATTTCAGCTGCAGCACACACGGGTCAGTCGCTCTGCGGAACAGCACCACTTCACCACCAACGAGTGGGCCTCCATGCGAGACCTGTGTACCGTTTTGTGGTGTTTCGAGTACTCCACCAACATGGCCAGTGCCGATGACGCTGTTCTCAGCGTTACTATCCCACTTCTATGTCTCCTTGAAAAAATACTTCGGGCCATGATGGAAGAGGATGTGGCACAGGAGGATGAGAAGGAGGAGGAGGAAGAGGGGTCATTTCCATGGTTACCAGGCCAGTCATTCACAAGTGGCTCGGAGGGTGGGTTCCTGCACCAGCATAGGCCAGGTCAAAAATATTCAAGCCAGAGCCCAGCTTTGGAGGATGAGGAGGACGAGGAAGATCATCATGAGGAGGAGGAGAAGGAACCGCAGCAGGGTGGCACCCAACGCAGCTCGTGGGCATCACTGGATCGTGGCTGGGGGGATAAGGAGGACACAGATGATACACCTCCCACAGAGGACAGCTTGTCTTTGCCTCTGGGCAGCCTGGCACACATGGCCGACTACATGCTGCAGTGCCTGGGCAACGACAGCCGAGTTGCCCACATTGTAACTTGTTCTGATTACTGGGTGGCCATCCTGCTGGATCCCCATTACAAGAACAACATGCCGTCCTTAATTCACTCACTGGAGCGTGAGAGGAAGATGCACGACTACAAGCGCACACTGGTAGAGGCGCTGCTGAGGGCATTCCCAAATGACACGGGGGGCTCAGTGGAAGCACCTAGCGAAGGCAGAGGAGGAGGAGGAAGAGGCTGCCAACGCAGCTGTGCCACCGCCAGCACCTCAGAAGGCAGGGTTAGCATGGCCGAAATGTGGCAAAACTTTGTCAGCAGCCCGCCACAACAAACAGCACCACCAGCTGATAGGCAAGGTCTTAGCAGGAGGCAGCATTTCAGCAACATGGTGTAACAGTATGTGTGCACACGCCTACGCGTACTGACTGATGGGTCTGCCCCATTCAACTTCTGGGTTTCCAAATTGGGCACATGGCCTGAGCTTGCCCTTTATGCCTTGGAGGTGCTGGCCTGCCCTGCAGCCAGTGTATTGTCTGAACGTGTGTTTAGCACAGCAGGGGGCGTTATCACAGACAAGCGCAGCCGCCTGTCCACAGCCAACGTGGACAAGCTAACCTTTATTAAAATGAACCAGGCATAGATCCCACAAGACTTGTCTGTACCTTGTGCAGAATAGACATTTATACCAGCCTCACACAGCCATTGGTATACTTGTTTTTTGAATATGCCTCAATATTTTGGGGGCTACCCAATTAGAAAAAAAAAACAAACAAACAACAAAAATCGTTTGCTACCTCCTCCTCTTCCTCCTCCACCACCGCCACTTCCACCTACACTGCCACGGTCACGGCCTAGTCAACCTCTAGGCTCCTACTCCACATCCACCCCCCCTTCCCATTTTTATTTTTATTATTTGATTTTAAGTTATTTTCCCTATCCCCATTTTTTGTAGGGCACTTGTCCTACTCTTACCCTCATTTTACTTCCTTTTGCAGCCCTCTAGCACTTGCCAGGACTTTTTTACAGCCATTTTTGTGCCGAAAAGTTTGGGTCCCCATTGACTCCAATGGGGTTCGGGGTCCGGGGCCAAGTTCGGGTAAGGTTTGGTACCGAACCTGAACTTTTTCACGAAGGTCGGCCGGACCCGCCGAACCCGAATATCCAGGTGTTCGTTCAACTCTACCAACCACCCTAAACCTTTTCAAATTTTTTTGGACAACCATGATTCAAATATGTGGCTTTATTGAATGGCAGTGCAGTATTCACCAGTTCCTTCTAAAGAAGGGGCACAAAAAATTCAGGGCCATGTAGCCTGAAACTTTAGATGTGATTTGTACAGCCAAATATGTCAGACTGGATATCCATTGCAAAGGGAGATCAGGGTCTGCCCTCACTATAGTCTCAGTATCTAAGGGCAGGATAGAGGGTTTAGTCCAGCTGACCTTCAAGCCAGAGCAGCGAAACCAAAGAATTCTAAGCACCTCATGTAGCGAAGGACCCAGGTAATTCAAAAAAAGAATTCATCGGCATATAGGGCCAAACATGTCTGAATACCTCCCACCTCCATGGCTGGATTGTATTTTTAAACTGGATTTCCACGAAAAACCTTACTTTCAAGTCTCAATTTTTCTCAGAATTTCAGACATATATTCATAAATTTTGCCTTAAAATGTCCATTTAATAAATTGTGATAATACTTGCAATATTGCAAATTATATTTTCTCCAAACATTGCAGTGATATTTTTTCACTGATGGAGAAAAGTTTTAGGTCTCATGTACACTGGGTAGGTGCCCAGCTCTTCTGAACTCCTTTTCTCCTTGCAGGAGAAAAACAGTATAGAAAAAACGCACCTACAGATGCATTTTGTTTTAGATGAGTCAAGCTTTTGAGTGTTCATTCATTCCATTGGCCAGAATATGAATTTATTTTGGCCACTGAAATGAACAAATGCTTGAGCGCTAACCACACCTAGCGTTTAGGCCTGTTTAGGAGCTCCTCTCCTGAATGCACAAGTGATGTTTTTTTCTGCCTCTAAGCGCTCCTGTCCCTTAAAGCAGAGTTCCACCCACATTTTTCACTCCTCACCATGCAGCACTAAGGTGCATCCTTAAAATGAATTGGCAATTTATTATTTTTTTTCTGTTCACTTACTTGATTTATACCTATATCTAATTTCACTTCCTCCTTTAGGGGCTGCAACGCCGTACGTCATTTCCGGTTTTGCATTGGCTTCTGGGACATCTTGGTCAACTTGGCATCTCCCGTTACATTTAACATTTGCGTCTATGGAAATTCTTTGTCAGCTTGGCATGGCACAGCTCCAGTAACATTTAACATTGGCATCTATGGAAATTCTTGGTCAGCTTGGCCTGCCTGTGCCATATCAAGCTGACCAATATTGTACCGCACTGCACATGCGCAAGATCGGCAGGTTCATGCTGGATAGCCAGCATGTATGGAATCCAGGAAGAAGGACACTGTGGCTTCAGATGCGTGTGGAGATGGCCGTGCTGTGCAGGAACTTCACAAAGTAAGAAAACAATGCTACACAAATAGAAATCTGGGCATAGTTTACAGCAGAGATAAGCAATTAGCGGACCTCCAGCTGTTGCAAAACTACAAGTCCCATCATGCCTCTGCCTCTGGGTGTCATGCTTGTGGCTGTCAGAGTCTTGCTATGCCTCATGGGACTTGTAGTTCTGTAACAGCTAGAGGTCCGCTAATTGCATATCCCTGGTTTACAGCATACCTTTGTTACATTGCATAAGTATTCTAGGGGTATTTCTATCTTAAAAGTCATATTTCTGCCGGAACTCCGCTTTAATGCCTGTAAACGCCTATGTGTGCATGGACACATAGGCTAACATGGAGGGGCATTTAGAGGCATAAAAAAAAGACAAACACCATTAAAAATGGTGTGTTTGACACCCAGTGTGCACGAGGCTTTAGCCTGATTAAGTGGCTGTATTCTAATGGTGATATGCTGCAATAAGCAACAGTGAAGTATCACCACATTATTAGTTGAAAAACTGGGACAGAAGGCCAGGGAAGGCTGTAGAAGGATGCACACAACCATCTGTGGGAGGAAATCTGGAGAGACTACATCGAAGGCATCATGCACAGGATTATTATTACTATTAATATTATTATTTTTATTAAACATTTCGGATTAAACATGTTTGTCATTTTAAAAAAAAATACTTTTATGTTATGTTATATGTTTGTTAATGGAATAAAGGTAAATGGATGTTGATGGATGTAGATGTGTTTTCTCTGTAGGTGAACACAGATCCATTTTTCCTCTGTCAGGAAATGGAGTAAAATCAGAATGGAAATGGATGTCACTAAGTCACATATGTGACATTCATTCCTTTTCAGATCCATCTCAGCAGGAATTCATGTTAGCAGATCTCCTGCTGCAATAGGTAGAGTTGGATGAATAATGCCTGTTTGAATGGAGCCTAAAAGTGTTAGGAACACTGCCAGTGAATGTGTTGTAATCAAAGTCTTTATTCACATGGCTGCACAGGGGCAACTGCCAGGAAGAATCAGACATTTTTTACTAGTGGCTCTAAGCACTGCCTGCACACACTGCATATAAACAGCACATGCTGTGCACCAAAATACAGTGCTATATGCCATAAATTCCACTGAAGATCAAATAGTGTTTCACACCTAATGACTCTTACTGGTGAAATCTGCTTTTATAAGTTTTACGCTAGTCATACTGTACATGTATAGATTTCTTTCTTCAACTCTTGTGCCGAGCAAGAGAAATCTAATACATTTCTCCATCCATGCTAAAATGCATGGATGGAGGAATCTTCACTGCTGGCTATTGTGTTTAAGCAGCTGCAACACCTGCAGAGGCTTAAATATCTGAATAGTGACTGCATCTAATAAAAGGTAAGCACTTTTTGACTGACAGTATTGTGGGCAGCTCTCAAAGACTGATTGAGAAAGGACTCAGGTAAGTGTTTAAGGATGTAGATGGAAGCTGGTATTACTGCGCTAGGCCTAAACAGTTCAGAGGGGTGAGTAAACTGCCACACAACGACCAAACTAATCGTGTGTGAGGATAAAGGGAATGGCGCTAAACCCAAAAGTTAAATATAAAAAAATATTAATATCAACCTATAGTGGATAGTCAAACCACATTACAACCAAAAATGTGTCACAATAATTTGAGGATATCTCCTCAGCAATTGAGTTATACAGACATTGTGAAATATGAAATTTCATAAATAAACAGTGAATGAAAGTGCAAGTATATTGCAAGGACTTTTGAAGTATTCAGTCAATGTGTATAGTCAATAAAAGTAGGAGTAGTGGAAGGTTAGGCAAAAGGTTCACCATAGATGTACAACCATAAAATACTCCTAAGTGGTTGTGCAAGTGAACATGAGTGTTCCAAATGGCATTATTGATTCATCATTGTGCAAGGCGGTGTGGCAAGACCATAAACAGAAAAATTCCTCCGGACACTCCAACCCCTTAAAGAATGAAGGCTTACCAGAAAGGAGATGTAATAACGCCTCGACATAAGATGGATATGGACATCACGATGTGTAGAGACCACGTCACACTATCCTCGATCCGTCCGGGATCCTGTGGGGTGGAAGGTAGTCACACAATCCTGTCCGTATGCGTCCAGTATATCCAATGTGGAGAACAAAGAACAAGAAAGGGTGCGCCTCTAAGTGCAGTAGTGTTAAAAAGAATTTATTAAGACAAGATTAAAAACTACTCACAATGGTAGTGTGCAGATAAGCGTTGCAGTGTCAGCCACTGCTGGCTATAGTAGTCCTTGGGGGTGCGCTGCTGGGATGAAGTCCTGGTCTGCCTGGCGGTGGTGGGCTGGGGGGGGGGCGTCGGTGGTTCCCAGCGTCTCCTCCTCTGGCTCCTGTGGATTTTGGCGCGAACGACCGTTCGAACGTCTGTTCGGTCCGTACAGAGCAGATGGGCGTCTCATCCAATGTGCAGCTGGTAACGGCGACGCGTTGCGGGGCTCCGCCCCTTCTTCAGGCCATGGTTATGGACTTATGGTGGTGAGGGGAATTTAAGGGAAAAAGGTGGGAGGAGTTTGTCCAAAGAGACCTCCTCCTGCTGTGTGCTGTTGAGCACATATAAAAATGACAATTATACAATTATAAACATATATGAAATTTTTGCAGATGTAAAAATATTTTTTAAAAGTATTTCTTAAAATATATAAAAAAATAAAAAAATGTTGTTTTTTAATGAACAGTAATCAAATTGGGCTGAAAGTGCAGTTGATACATAACGAGCCAAACCGTGAGAGCAGACTGTTAGCCATGGGGTGCCCTTCAACATATATGAATTTTGAACACCTATAACAGTGACAAATATAAAATGTAAAAATATAAAACTTATGAGATTTTGCAGATGTAAATTTTTTTAAGAAATATTTTAAAGAATTATTTTAAATTATACTTCTTAAGATTTAAACAGGAATCCTTTCTGGATTAATTTTTTCGGTCAGTGGTTTGCTGAGATGATGGTAGTCACTGTCTTGTGTACAGTTCCTTCTGAGTCTGCAGAATTGGCTCTTGGGTATATTTCTTATCCATCTTGGGTGGTGGCAACTTTGAAAGTGTAGGTATGAGTTTCCCGCTGTGGGTTTAGTGTAGTTTTTTGCCATAATGGTCCAAGTCCCACTCACACTCATATTACACCCAGGGCCCTAGGGCTCCCCTAGGGCACCCCATGGCTAACAGTATGTTCTCACGGTTCGGCCTGTCATGCATCAATGGTACTTCCAGCTCATGTTGATAACTGCTCATTTTCCAACACTATATTTATATATCCTGTTTAAATCTTTAGGAAGTATAATTTAAAATAATTCTTTAAAATATTTCTTAAAAAATTTTACATCTGCAAAATCTCATAAGTTTTATATTTTTACATTTTATATTTGTCACTGTTATAGGTGTTCAAAATTCATATATGTTGAAGGGCACCCCATGGCTAACAGTCTGCTCTCACGGTTTGGCTCGTTATGTATCAACTGCACTTTCAGCCCAATTTGATTACTGTTCATTAACAAACAACATTTTTTATATATTTTAAGAAATACTTTTAAAAAATATTTTTACATCTGCAAAAATTTCATATATGTTTATAATTTTATAATTGTCATTTTTATACGTGCTCAACATCCATATATGTATATACAGACTTAATCCCTTTCCCACGGATTTTTCTGCAATATTGTTACCCGTCCTCCAATCAGCAGCCACATCCCAGAGGAGGAGGTCTCTTAGGACAAACTCCTCCCACCTTTTTCCCTTAAATTCCCCTCACCACCATAAGTCCATAACCACGGCCTGAAGAAGGGGCGGAGCCCCGCAACGCGTCACCGTTACCAGCTGCACATTGAATGAGACGCCCATCTGCTCTGTATGGACCGAACGGACGTTCGAGCGGTCGTTCGCGCCCAAATCCACAGGAGCCAGAGGAGGAGACGCCGGGAATCACCGACGCCCCCTTCCCCAGCTCACCACCGCCAGGCAGACCAGGACTTCATCCCAGCAGCGCACCCCCAAGGACTACTATAGCCAGCAGTGGCTGACACTGCAACGCTTATCTGCACACTACCATTGTGAGTAGTTTTTAATCTTGTCTTAATAAATTCTTTTTAACACTACTGCACTTAGAGGCGCACCCTTTCTTGTTCTTTGTTGTCCACAGGAGTTCGGTTACTTCTCAGTGGTGCAGCCCCGCCAGTGCTACAGTGGATACTCACCGTCATGATATATAGACTTTATCACAGACTCATGCAAACATAATCTTTGCTATATCGATTCCAGTACTTCTATGGTTTATGTGCATTTCTCCATCTGCCCAACATCCAGGGGGCACACCTGGGCCCCCCTACCCAGGGAATGCCCAGTCAAAACTGTCTAGGTTCACCCAACTCTCCCTCTCTGACTGTGCTGCCAACATCTTGCTTTCTATCCAATGTGGAGAGGTCTTGATCCAGACTCCAAAAGAGGGGGGGGGGGGAGCCGCACAGGAGGTCCAATATCAGGCTCAGAAATATGTAGGAAAGAGAAGACTCGCCATCATATAAAAACCTCTTTGATGAGGTGGCTATTTATTTAGAAGTATTAAAAATCCATAAGCTTATAGATATGTGCAATGACTTTGCGTGCGGCCAGGCGGTACTGGCCTTCACGCCAGAAAAGTTAACACCCTCTTACCTCGTAAATTTGCGTCGGAAGATCCCCCAGTCGTCGGGGGTCTGCTACACATAATTGTGCTTTGCGCAGCCTCGACGATTGGAACCTAACGACGCAATGTACAAAAATCGGACAAGTAGATATTCGAATACCTAAAAATTATGAAGATTTATTTATCGGTGGAGTAGTTTCTCCAAAAATATACTACCGCTCAGAAGAGAAAGGATGTATAAAGACTCGGACTATAACCTGGAGGACACGCCGAGGGGGGGGGGGG